>JACXGI010000313.1:41836-152107 GCA_016801175.1 Esox masquinongy
GACTCCATGCCACGCCGCATTGCTGCAGTAATTCAGGCAAAAGGAGCCCCAACTAAGTATTGAGTGCTGTACATGCTCATACTTTTCATGTTCATACTTTTCAGTTGGCCAACATTTCTAAAAATCCTTTTTTTGTATTGGTCTTAAGTAATATTCTAATTTTCAGAGATACTGAATTTGGGATTTTCATTAGTTGTCAATTTTAATTATCACAATTAAATGAAATAAACATTTGAAATATATCAGTCTGTGTGTAATGAATGAATATAATATCCAAGTTTCACTTTTTGAATGGAATTACTGAAATAAATCAACTTTTTGATGATATTCTAATTATGTGACCAGCACCTGTAGGTTTGGTCAAACATCCAGAATGCATGTTCGTTTTTCTTTATCTTCTGCAGAGAACACTAGCTTGTAACACAATTTTCCAGCATCAAATGGAATCAAGGAGTGTCTGCTCGGACATAACATAGCTAGCTAACGTTAGATTATTATCTCGAGCAAAGACTTTTGAGAAACCTTCCTAAAACTTATCCAGCGGAAAATACAATTGTGAAAATGTCAGCAATAGCTTAATTGACGTTTTTATCCAATATACTTAAAACGTTCCAAGTGCAGCACCCTGAGGTACGCAAAAATAATTATGACACGTTCCATGCTTGATATTTTTATTTAAGGTTTTAAAAACATCGTTATTTGAACCAAAATAACAATCGAGCGCCTCAGTTGTTGTGTGTGATCATCATATGCGCAAAGGTGGACGCGCATAACCAGTTTAGTGACTGATGAAGCGCTAGTTTAATTGGTAAAAACAGTGTATCTACGATAATATTAGCCGACCCATTTAAATGTGATTTAGTTATCTACTCGACGCATCTTTCTCAGAACTATGATATGCGATAGGCC
Organism: Esox masquinongy; assembly: GCA_016801175.1. NCBI lineage: Eukaryota > Metazoa > Chordata > Actinopteri > Esociformes > Esocidae > Esox > Esox masquinongy. The sequence continues at coordinate 42,746 of JACXGI010000313.1, forward strand.
TACCTCGTGTTATATATTTTAAGGTTTATTTGTCAAATGCACTGAACAACACAGCCAAGAGTTGCACTGAACAAGTCAAACAGGAAATGTTTTTGAAGATTAGGCAACTATTTGTTAGATTGCTGTAACATGGGGCTGCCTTCAAGATAAAACATTATATGGAATTAATCACGATATTTAAGGAGAAAATGTGTGTTGAAGCACTCTACCAAAGGATGATTTGCATTTGACGCAACCACCTCAACTCCGTCCATAAAGGTAGGCCATGTAATAGCTGCTGACGACATTGACTTTCAGTTAAGAGTGCTGGTGTATGATCACAGTTTATGTCTTTCATTTGCGTTTTGAAAATCCATCGCTGGTGGCCCTAATAATCACAGGTTATTTTCGCGCGGGTAAAACGTATTCGTGTGCGGATGTTCACGATTGCAAACGTGCATTCGCATGCCTGGGGTTTCTGCAACATTTTGACAATGTTGGTGGTTGTGTAGCAAAACATCAGACTACTGCAGATTTAGTGTAAGCGCGAAAAGCTACGGATATCTCGATTTTTATATACAACAATGTCAATACCCTTTTTGAGAAATTGCCATTTATTTTTCAACAATGTTTTGAAGCAATTAAAAACATGAATAAAACAAATAACAGAAAAGGCTGACACATCCTTCGATTTTGGGTTATGTTCAGATAAACAGCCAGATTCTGGAAGATCGAGGGTTATTGTATTAATTGGAACGACTGAATATCTGACAGACCTTTTGCGTGTCACGTAGAGATGTAGCCTAATCATATTGAAGTAGAAAGCAATGGTTTAGAAACGTTTTCCGAAGGTGCTGTACAAAACCCATAAGGTAAAATGCAAATTACGTTTTTGGCCAGCTATGTGAACTCTAACATTGATTAATCATTGACATTGATTAAAACACAAAAGGTGTTCAACTGGTTATAGGTTATTCCTATTTGTTTTCTAATGCCTCTTAATATGAAAGTAATCTAAAAGTAATTCAAAGTAATCAGATTACGTTACTGAATTTGAGTCATCAAAAAGTTACGTTACTGATTACAAATGTGGACAGGTAACTTGTAACTGTACCGGTTTACATTTAGAAAGTAACCTACCCAACCCTGTTTATAGATATAAACTTCATCCTTTGTGCTTCTGACAGAAAAAATAAAAGCCAATTATTAGGCCTACAGCTGAGGTTTTAAGGCACAACTGAAGGCTGAGTTAAGAAAAGCATTTTAGGAACTTTGTAAAATAATTCTGTGTTTTGGATTGTATTTATTGTTTTGCATTTTTGTTATTATTATTTTCATCAGCATCTTGGTTGTGAAAACAACATGCTACCTGGAGACTTAATTGTACATTCTCGCACTATTTCTCTTCACTCACACAAAACCACATATACAGACACTTCCTCTTTTTCTCTCTTTTAGGCACATGAGCGTGCACGATGCATGTTACGCTAATATATGCTTTCATGTGTATACCTAGTTTTGTGCGTGCATATTTGTGCACATAGATGAGAACACGTGCACGTGCATTTGGAAAGTATTCAGACCCCTTTTTCAACATTTTGTTACATTACAGCCTTATTCTAAAATGGATTAAAAGAAATAGAATCAACATTCTACACACAACCCCATAATCACAAAGCAAAAACACGTTTGCAATTTTATTAAACGGGCACTTCTCCTTGGAGGGACTTTAGGTAGTATGTATAGTTTAGCGTCTGAGAGATTTATAGAGCATTGAGCTGTGTCTCACGCATAATTGGCCAGGAGGATTTAGGTTTAATTTTTGCCACCAAAAGCACATGCTATTGACTGTGTGTATTGAAGGGCGAGAATCCAGGCAAAGACCCCATGTTGTATCGATTGCACTACAAGTCAATTTTATATGTAGTCGTGGTTGACCTTGGTTGATAGAGCCATCGGATGTCTTTCAGTGATGTTCCTATCAGCAGATATATTGATAAATGTACAAGGCGTCAGAATTTTTCCTCTTTCTAAAAGACTACAACTCTAAATCCGGCTCTGCCACAGTCCACCCCCTTCTCCACTCAGCGGGTTCTTTAAATCTGCAATAGACTGGTTAGCTAAAGTAGCTAGCTAACTTTACATTAAGCAGCACAATGGTTTGTTGTTATTATTTGAAGGACTAATTTTTGAAAGTGATGCTACTTTGTGGTATTGAACCATACATGTAAAACGTATTTGAAACACAGTGGTAGCTGAATATTATGTGATCTTTTTCCTGCCTGTTGAAACGTGTTCAATAGCGACTGAAGAATGTATTTACTAATCACATTTGGACTACAGCAGTTTAACAAGACCAACGTGGCAAATAAGTAAATAATATAGATTTTTGACCTGCTTCATGCTAAACAAAGGGTGTGAATTTACTGCATATTTTGGCTTGATTATCTACATAACTATTGACATCTGTGGCTGGTAATATACTATAAAATGTACAGCCTACTCTTTACATATGGCTCATTGTAATGGCAAATGATTAGAGCCTTGCTTATTATAAAACCATGCCTGTGCATTATAATTGATAATGTAGCTATTAATAAACACAAATGCAGTCACTTTGCTGTTATTCAAGCTACAGTGTGAATATTTAGTACAACAAATGGTGGCGTACATTATTAGCTATTTCTACTGGTAAATGTTTGTTAATGTTAATGTTTTTGCCAACTGTTGCTGAATATAATGCAAGGCTATAGCCTAGTATTTTAGATCTAGTTAAAACTCATATTGATTTAAGTCTTTTTTATTGAAAACCGTGGCTATAGAAATTAATAATTAAGATACAACTCTGGAAAAAATAAGAGACCACTGCACCTTTTTCTTTCCTGTCCAAAACGTTGAAAAGGAAGGTTTTGAGTGAGGAACAGAAGGGACCACTGCAAATTGAACGCTTCTTTTCCGGAGCTGTATGTCACTAACAATCCACTGTAAAATGCCTACTCTAAAATGGTTTTTTGCTGTTATTGCAACAAATGGTGGCATCTTTCAAAGACACCTCTACAAGGTACTAAATAAAGGTTCTGAATACTTATGTACATATGAAATTTCTTTTTTTTTTTAAATAAACTGACACAAATGTCAAAAATGTGTTTACAGTTTATAAAAATAGGGTATTGTTTGTAGATTGATTGAAAAAAATTTATTAGTGATCAAATTGATATTAAGTTTACAACGCAACAATATGTGTAGAAAGTGAAAGGGTCCAGAGGGGTGAAATGTATAATGTACTCTCCTTGGTTTAGCTGTGTTCACTATTTTAGATGTGTTTCTAATTAAGATTTAATGACCAGGTAAAGAGTTCATAACCTTCCGTTCATAATCAGTGATCAATGAAATGAAAAGGAAGAGTGAAAAATTATCAATTAAGGTCACTGGTTAATTTTTAACTGCATTTAGCAATTAATTAAAAATAACTTCCCAAAACTGATGAATACAGCCAACCAAGTACTTTCATGTTGTACTTTTTTGTTGTTTTTTGTTTTGTTGTACATCTCTGAAGGGGTCTGAATACTTTCTGAAAACACTGAAATGTTAACTGTTGTCTGTTTATTCCACAAGAGCCCAGATAAACAGCATGCCATTCTTTGTAGATGACCCTCTCCATCTCTCAGGTCTGGTGTGGAGGAACAGCCTGTGTAAAGTTGGTCTCTGTACCCCATCATAGCCCCTGGCAGATGGGGAAACTCAGGGACCATCCACAAAAGATTCTTTGTATATTCACTTTAATTTTATGTTCAATCTTTTCTTTTTTCCATTGATGTCTGCAGGTATCCACTAGAGGGCACCAACTGCAAGTGAAAATGGTGTCTGTGGTTTCAAATGTTGCGAGAAATACTTTGCCTACCTACAAATTCAAAATACATTTTAATAAATGCAAAACAAATTATAATTTTTATTTGGAATAATGGAATTTTTATTTTTTACCATGACCCCTAAGAGATCCATCCTGTAAGTTGTGAGGTGGAGCCACCATGGATCGAACTTGTTGGTACAGCACATCCCACAGATGCTCAATCGGATTGAGACCATCTGTCAGTTCGGACCAGACGGGATAGCCTTCATTGCCCTCGCATATCGATGAGTCTTGGGCGCTCATCACCCTGTCACTGTCGGTAGATACTCACCACTGCTGACCGGGACCACCCCACAAGCCTTGTTATTTCAGAGATGCTCTGACCTAGTCGTCTGGCGAAAACAACTTGGCCCTTGTCAAAGTTACTTAGGTCTTTACTCCTGCCCATTTCTCCTGCATCCAACATCTACCCAGACATGTGCCCTTGTTAGATGATTATTGTTATTCGTTGACTGTTCTCCTGAGTGGTGATAATGTTTTGGGTCATTGGTGTATGTGCAAAATCACACCTGCTTGAAGGTTAATTGGTCAATAGCAGCCATAGTTTTTATCATACACTTATCAAGTTACATGAAGATTGGCCGTTTATTACTATAGAAGTATCATTTGAAGCATTTTTCACATATTCAATATGGCCATAAACCCAACAAGGTGGAGGAGCCAATGGGTCCCAACACCTGTTAATTGAAATGCATTCTAGGTGACTACCTAATGAAGCTGATTGAGAGAATGCAAATAGTGTGCAAATGCTGTCATCAAGGCAAATGGTGGTTACTTTGAAGGATCTACAACTGAAATGTATTTTGATCTGTTTAACAATGTTTTGGTTGTTACAGGAAACAATGTGTTAGTTCATAGTTTTGATGTCTTTACTTATATTCTATAATGTTGAAAATAGTAAAAATAAAGAAATGCCCTTGAATAAGTATATGTCCAAACTTTTGACTGGCACTATAGCTCAGCACTTAATGTGAGAAAAGTTACTTTGTTTTATTTGAAATGTGATGTGATGTGCGATGTGATGTGATGCACCATTACTTTAATTGATTTCCACTTCAAGATTTGCACTACACCAAAACCATGTATTACATTTTCCTTAATGTATACTCTTGTATACATTGATAAATAGTTTGACGTCATGCACCAGCTACATTCAAGCTAAGTAAAGCAATCTTTTAACAAGCGTTTCTTTATCAAATACACGTTCGCCGATATCAAGGAACGCCCACATCAATGAAAAGCGTCGAATTGCGGTTTTAAATAATACTTATTTGGTGTTTGTGGCAGGAAGAGCATTGTCGCGATATTTCACTGATGTAAACACGCGAGATCCTACCAAGGGGGCGTATGCTCTCAATGTACAGTCACACAGTTTATTTAATGACGTAGTAGGGGTTTTAGCTATGTATAACTTGCCCAGCCTGGTCTAAAATTACTGTTAATAATAACAGAGTCCACAGAATGTCCGATGAAGAGATTCCGTCAACTTCCAGAGAGCCTTTGTCAGAAGAGGAAAAGGTGAGAATTTGAAAGCAACTGCACGCCTTTCCAGAAATAGTCGTACAGCTGTAAGAGCTAGAAGTTTGCTGTATTGCTCATGTGGAGAGGGGGGCATGGCGGGAAGAAGGCTTGCACATCTGTATCTTGTACAGACGCTGGCCAGCAAACATCACAATCTTTATCCTCGTGAAATGCAGTTTTATTTAGCCAGTATTCCCACAGACTTCGAAATGGTTCCAATTTTACGTTGACATGCCACTGAGTCCCAGACCGAACCACTGACGTTAGCTGTAGCTTGTGTGTCTCACTAGCACAGGCAGCACAAAGCAGTCACGCAGCAAGAGCAGCCTACAACAAATCAGCTGTCTCCGCTGAACACTAAGGGTGTTTATTGTTTTGTGGCCCGTTAAGTTCGGTTAAACCTACATCCGCAGTAACTAGCCATTTTGCTAAATTTATTTAAAACATGCAAATATAAGTGGTGTACTTACGAACAGTTTGAAATGTAGTGCACCATTTTGTACAGTGGAGGGCCATGTGAAAATATTTCCAAAGTTGAAGAGGGTGGTGCATTTTTTTGCTCGTACAGTTTCACAAAATTTTCTGCTTAAACTTGTATTTCAGTTCACATTTCATAATCAGATTATGTAGGCAACAATCGACACATGAAGCCAACTAAATCTCAAACCTTGAATTTTTAATGTATAATGTTGCATGACTTCAGAAATTGTATTGTATACAGTATAAAACGTATTCAGTTAATATGATCACTGAAAATAAAATATTATTTAATTATACCTTATACTGAATGTTAATGATGACTTTTCCAAATAAATGTACAATTCAATGAGAATGTCTTAATTTAGTCTACTGTGTTTGTGCTCAGGCAAATGACCCCCCATTTATGCTGAAGCTACCTCCGAAGGTTGTGACCAAGGTGGAGGGAGAGGTGGATCCAGAATATGAGGAGAAAAGGGTGAGACAAATTGATTTGTCACAAACTATAGCCTAGCTATCTAAATAGAAATTGAAATTAATCTATAAATTGGCAGTAAGATATTATAATAGGGAATACACACAGTAGTCACAGTGTTAATTTTTGTGCCAGATGTTTTAGAAAATACTTTTAACTTTTACAATGAGCTCCACACTGTGGTAAATGTGGGTTATTGCAGTGTGACGTGAGAATGATAATATGAATGAGAGGTAGTTTATAATGATTAGTAATTAGTATAATAATAATTTAAACAATAATAATGAATTACCTTTTTAAAGATTTTTTCTCATACCAAGGTGCTGATAAGAATGTTTAGCATTACATCATATATCCTTTCTAACAAAAAATTACCTTTTGGTGTATCTTTGTTTTTTTAAAATAGAAAACAGATAGAGCAAACCGGTTTGAGTTTCTGCTCAAGCAAACAGAACTCTTTGCCCACTTCATCCAGCCTACATCTCAGAAGTCTCCTACTTCACCCCTGAAAGTGAAACTTGGACGACCTCGTGTTAAACAGGATGAGAAACAAAATCTCCTCTCTGTTGGCGAGTATGTCACTACTGACTTGGTTTAATAAGAAAACTCTAAATGACAGGTCTATGTTATTGAAAATAATTCATATTTAATCAGTGAGAACAGAGGAGGTGTTTTATTTGGTGGATGTACCATAGCTGCAGGCTGTAATTATGCTTAATTTTACATGGAGTGTCTGGATACAGCCCTTAGCAGGGGTATTTGGGATTGTACCACAAACCACAGTTGGGCCGTATTGCTATTATAAGCTTATTATTAACATATTTAGAACAGTAAACAAGTAATTTTGCATTGTATCTGAACTATATTGTCTGATATACACCAGCTTTCAAATAATCAGCACCCAGGACCCAAACTACCTGGTTTATAATGGTGAATAATCCATAAGTACTAAGCAATAATTATGTTAATAAACAGTTTACCATTGTAGGAAGGCATATTATTGAATATATAATTATTAAAAAAAAATATTATTAAAAAAAAAATCCTGCCAATTGTGTTTTTACAGTAATCGCCATCGACGAACAGAACAAGAAGAAGACGAGGAGTTGTTATCGGAGAGCAGGAAGGCTGCTAACGTCTTGGTTCGCTTTGAAGAGTCCCCATCCTGTATAATGTTTTTATATTGTTTTTAAATTCACATCTTGAACAGTAACAGTTGTACCCCTGTGCTGTATTATAGAAGGTGTATCTGTTTAATCTTAATTTGCTCCAATTTGAGAACAGCTGATGTTGGATAAGATTATAATTAGTTTCATTATCTATTAATGACAAAACCTGTTTTGTTTTTCAGATGTAAAAAATGGACAGCTGAGAGATTACCAAGTCAGAGGTCTCAACTGGATGATCTCTCTTTATGAAAATGGCATTAATGGAATCCTGGCTGATGAAATGGTAACGAATATGAAAAACAAAGCAAAAGCTGCACACTATAAACTTAAATGCAATCATTTATTCTGTTGAAGTTTCAACTAATACCCTGATGAAGACAGCTTCTCTGTCAAAATGTTAACCTAGTTTTTACATATCAGCAATATTCCCTTAGATATTTTTGGTTACTGGGCAAATGTCTGGTCTTCTGAGCAGAAACTTTGTGAGAATCTACGGCATGCAAATACAGTGAACACTGAGGCTGTACCCACTTTATTTACAGTTTCAGACAGTAGCCAATAGGCTATTTTGACTTTTAGCATAATTTAATCCTGTAAGAGTGCCCTACAAACAAAACCAGTGGAGGAAATCCTACTGTATTTTCATATTTAAATAGCTTTTGATTTAAATAATATAGCCTACAGTAGCCTTTATGTAGTGTTCAATGCAGGCCTTCATTCAATTAAACGTTTTTACATTAGAGCCTGACATTTATGATTTTGTACTTGATCAGTATCACAGTAGCCTAGTAATTTACAAAACCACAAGCATTTGAATTATTTTACAAATATGAATTATAGTCAATAGCACTATGTAAAATACAGTAATATTTATACTATACATACTTTTATGACAACTTTATGAGGTTTTAGAAATACAAATCCCTCCACTAATATTGGGTAAATTATTGAGTAAAACGGGCTGTGAAAAAAACCAAATCCTCTTGGTCTTTCATTGAAATTTCACCAAAATCAAAAATTTAAATATATAAACGTTTTTCTCCAAAACATGTGCCACAATTATTGGCACACCTGGAAATGTATGAGTAAAATCGAACTGAGGTATATTCCCATTCATATTTTACATTTTTAAGTTTACCTGAATGATTAGGAACACTTAAGTGGTAAGCCATGACTTCCTGTTTTACTGGGGTATACATATGACGTGACATGCTGACCAAATTCCTATAATCATACATCTCTATGGGAAAGACCCGAGAATACAGTAATGATGTGTGAAAAAAAGTTGTTGAGCTGCACATATCAGGAAATGGCTGTAAGAAAATAGCTCAGTAGTTGACAATACCCATTTCCACTGTCAGGGCAATAATTAGGAAATTTAAAGCGGCTGGAGATGTTAACAATCGACCTGGAAGAGGATGTGGGTCTATATTGACCCCACACATGGTGAGGAGGATGGTTAGAGTGGCCAAAGAATCTCCAAGGATCACAGCTGGAGAATTGCAGATGGTTGTGTTAGTTGGGTCTTGGGCACAGAAAGTCTCCAAAACTACTAAGACATAACCACACATTGTTTTAGGAGGGTTGCCATAAAAAAGTGTTGCTGTGATCAAAAAACAAACTCAAAACCCTACAGTTTGCCAAACGTTACAGGGAATTTCAATAGGACTGGGTTCCATGGTCAGATATGACCAAAATAGAGCTTTTTGGAAACCAACACCAGAGGTGAGTTTGGCATAGACAGAAAGATAGCCATCCAGAAGAGTACGTCATCCCTACTGTGAAGAATGAAGGTGAATATTTGATGTTGCGGGGCTGTTTTTCTTCCAAAAGCCCTGGAAACTTGTTAGGATACATGGTATCACTGTATAGCAGATAGTAAATTAAAACTAGACTGCCTTCCATTAGAACAATGATCCAAAGCACACCTCAAAATCAACACAAATATGGTTTGCTGACTTCAGAATCAAGGTTTTGCCATGGCCATCCCAGTTCTCTGACCTAAAACCCATAGAAAACTGGTGGGAAGAGCTGAAGAGGAGAGTCCACAAGCATTGACCTTGGAATCTGAAGGATCTGGAGAGATTATGTATGGAGGAATGGTCTCAGATCCCTTGCCATGTGTTCTCCAACCTCATTACGCATTATAAGAGAAGACTCCGAGCTGTTATCTTGGCAAAGGGAGGTTGCACAAAGTATTAAATGAAGAGGTGCTAATAATTCTGGCATACATATATTTGAGAAAAATATTTGCTTTATGATAATATTTTTCTTTCAATTGTTTTACTTTAATTAAAGATTACATTTTGTTGATATTTTGAATGATAGATCAAGAGGAAAAACAATAAAGAATTTTTTTTCTCAGCCAGTTTTGCTCATATTTTGCCAAGGATGCCAATATTGGTGGAGTGCACTTGTAGGCTGTGGTAGACTAAACATTCCATGACAGATTAAGGCATTCATGGCAGAATAGATTGATGTAGTTCAAGAAATTAATAATATACATCACTAAATTGTTTGATAAATAGGTATCAAGTTTGAATATTGAATCGCTTTACCATCTTGCTTGCTTAGCATATCTCTTGTGACAATGACATATATTGGCATTGATGAAATGGGTGCCGCTGTCATACAGGGCAAGTTCCTGTTGTGGACTATGATCAGGTTGGTTGCTACCAAAATTTGACAGACATGAAAAAGTTGTGAGGGTTTATCCATTGTACTTCCCCATTGTAAATGTTTGCACATTGCAATGGCTATTTGAATTTCTTTCATAATTGTACTACTGAGTAGAGTTGTCATTTGGCGTAAATTTTTTTAGCACGGTCTGGCCCAAGCAATATTATCTGAAGCCTGAACCAAGGCCAGGCCCAACATCACAAAAACATTTTGAACCCAAAAAAAAACAGATTTAAAAAATGTCAGGTCCTTTCCATAGACCATGTTGCTGTTTTACGAATACTGCAGAGACTGCACCAAGAGAAGTGTAGAGAGAGAGGGAACCATGCATTGTATAAGTGAAGAAGGAAAGATGGTTTTGAATGTAATCAGCCACAGTTGCTTTTGAGAATATTAAACATCCATAGCTTTTATTCCTTCAGAAATCTGATAGATGCTTGCGTCTGTTGCCTGTGTTGTTTGATTCAGTCAGCATCCCACTCCAACAACCTCTGGCAAATCTGAATTGTCTAAAAAAAATATCCACATTGTAAATGCAAGTGATAAAGGCTTAATGTATATTGTAGCAACATCTGTTGAAGATGATATAAATATAATAAACAAACAAATCACTTAATAGGCATCTGTTTCTTTCAATAACACTTTTAAAGTAATACAGAATTACTTTCCCTGCCATATTTCTTTACAACTCAATTTCTTTAATAACATAATATATGCTCCAGTAGGTTACTGAAGTCCTTAACAAAAGTATGAAGTTTCACTCTTGAGTGTTATTTTGTCGCATTGTTCTAGAGAGCACAGGCTTCTTCCTTCCTAACCCCCTCTGTAGGTCAAGTTTGTGCAGCCTCTTTCTGAAGGTTGACTCATGCACATCAACATTGATTGTGACAGGAGAGGCCTGTTGATCATTTGATGTTATGCTGGATTCCTTAGAAATGTCTATGAGAATATATTGGTCAGCTCTTGGGCTGAATTTGGTGAGATGACCTGGCCTATGTAGTTTGCCAGCGATATAGAATTGCTTGGAAACTGCTTAATAACAAATCTCAGACTTAACAATCTTTCTTCTGAGGGCCTCGGATCGGTCTTTTGGTCCTGGCATGATTTGTTACTACACACCCATGTGGTTACAACAAACCTTTATTTCCTAAATGTATTTTAAGTCTGAAACACTGTTGTGCATGCACAGCCCAGGAGGAAGTTTCTCAGAGACTGGAACGCACAGACGATCCTATCACATTTAAAGTTGCTATGGTCACTTGTTTTACCCATTCTGATGTTCAGTCAAACAGTAACTGAATACCTTGATGCCTGTACCTGCTATATAAAGCAAGCCACAGCCACATGACTCTGTGGGAGCAATTCATTTTTGGATAGTATACCTAATAAAGTGGCTACTGAGTGTATCTAACTGTAATATAACTTTCAGATAGAAATTGCAGGATTGTTGTAAGTGCCACTGGTTGTTTGTCTATTGTCTTCAGGGATTGGGGAAGACACTCCAAACGATTGCACTGCTGGGATACTTGAAGCACTACAGGAACATTCCTGGCCCCCATATGGTTCTGGTTCCCAAATCAACGCTTCACAACTGGATGAATGAGTTCAAACGCTGGGTACCAACCCTGAAGGCTGTATGTCTTATCGGAGACAAGGACGCTAGAGTATGTTCACATTGACATAATAAAAATGTGCCATCTTGACCAGAAAGTCCTGCTTTGACCTAATGATGTCCTCATTGGCCAGGCGGCGTTTATCCGTGATGTCATGATGCCAGGTGAATGGGATGTTTGTGTCACATCTTATGAGATGGTCATCAGAGAGAAATCTGTCTTCAAGAAGTTCAACTGGAGATACCTAGTCATTGACGAAGCTCACAGGATAAAAAATGAGAAATCCAAGGTAGTCCAAGAATAATGTAGTTTTTCATTCTGTCTTTCAATAATGAAACCAGGTATTTATACATACAAAATAAAATGACATCTTTCATATGTTGTCAGCTGTCAGAGATTGTCCGTGAGTTTAAAACAACCAACCGTCTCCTCCTGACTGGAACACCTCTGCAGAACAACCTGCATGAGCTGTGGTCACTCCTCAACTTTCTGCTCCCTGATGTCTTTAACTCTGCCAACGTGAGTCCTTACTCTCTGTTCTCCTTATATTTCTCTAGTAGTGATATTCCTCTACTTTACATTAGTATTCAAGTCATATTAAATCGAGGAGGAAAGTCAAGTTATGTTGCTCCAGGCAAAATAAACTGCATTATTTTTATGTTTTCATTCAAAGGACCCTGCAGCAGTATCTTTATGTTTTTTGGTGTTCCAGTTACACTTGGTTTCTATGAGCCCTTGTGATTCACCCGAACACAGATTGACCTGAATTATTTCTTGTCTTAGCATGATGTGTCAGACAGGGAAATCTGCTTTGGGCAACCCCCCCACACATATACACACACAATGTCTACAGATGATTATATGTATCCTGTCCTTTCCCCAAGACAATACCCTCTGCAACTAAAGTAAAGGCATAAATCATCTTTACACTCTTTTTCAAACTGTAATCACTTTTGCACTTTTATGAAAAAAATGAAACATTTTCTTTACTTCTCAGGACTTTGATTCTTGGTTTGACACCAACAACTGTCTTGGAGACCAGAAGCTTGTGGAGCGTCTGCATGCGGTAAGCTGTTTTATATGTTCTATTAAGTAAATGGCAATACATTGGTAACAAAACAAAAATATTCTGTTAGTAAAGCATTTACCTTGTGCAATGTGCCTTTTGTTCAGGTGCTGAGGCCTTTCCTTCTGCGTCGCATAAAAGCTGAAGTGGAGAAAAACCTACCTCCCAAAAAAGAGGTGAAGATTTACCTTGGACTGAGTAAAATGCAACGGGAATGGTATGTATTTGGTTCAAATACACAGGCTCAGGTTGATTAAACACTCACTGAAATATTTACACATTGTTTTTCCCATAATCACCTCACAGACTGGTCTGAGGTACTATATAAAAACCTACAACTTATCAAGTCCACCTCACATGTTTGTTTTTGTGATACCCATAACATCCACTGTGCCGGTTTCTAGGTTTCCCCATTTATGTTTATTGAGCACTGTTACGTGTTATGTGTTTGCAATTTACAGTTGTGCTCATAAGTTTGCATACCCTGGCAGAAATTGTGAAATTTTGGCATTGATTTTGAAAATATGACTGATCATACAAAAAAACACTTTTATAACACTTTTATTATGCAAAAAAAGTATTTTATTTAAGGATAGTGATCTTTTGAAGCCATTTATTATCACATAGTTGTTTGGCTCCTTTTTAAATCATAATGATAACAGAAATCACCCAAATGGCCCTGATCAAAAGTTTACATACCCTTGAATGTTTGGCCTTGTTACAGACATACAAGGTGACACACACAGCTGAAAATGGCAATTAAAGGTGAATTTCCCACACCTGTGGCTTTTTAAATTGCAATTAGTGTCTGTGTATAAATAGTCAATGAGTTTGTTAGCTCTTATGTGGATGCACTGAGCAGGCTAGATACTGAGCCATGGGGAGCAGAAAAGAACTGTCAAAAGACCTGTGTAACAAAGTAATGGAACTTTATAAAGATGGAATAGGATATAAAAAGTTCAGGTAGACCAAGAAAGATTTCAGCCAAAACTGCCAGAAGAATTGTTCGGGATACAAAGAAAAACCCACAGGTAACCTCAGGAGAAATACAGGCTGCTCTGGAAAAATATGGTGTGGTTGTTTCAAGGTGCACGAATACAACGATACTTGAACAAAAATCAACTGCCTGGTTGAGTTGCAAGAAAGAAGCCTTTACTGTGCCAATGCCACAAAAAAGCCAGGTTATAATGTGCCCGACAACACCTTGACACGCCTCACAGCTTCTAGCACACTGTCATTTGGAGTGACGAGACCAAAATAGAACTATTACAAAAGACTGCTCGCTGTCATTGATGCTAAAGGGGGCAATACACAGTATTAAGAACTAAGGGTATGCAGACTTTTGAACAGGGTTCAGTTCATTTTTTTCTTTGTTGCCATGTTTTGTTTTATGATTGTGCCATTCTGTTATGACCTACAGTTGAATGTGAATCCCATAAGAAAAAAAAGACGTGTTTTGCCTGCTCACTCATGTTTTCTTTACAAATGGTACATATATTACCAATTCTCCAAGGCTATGCAAACTTTTGAGCACAACTGTATAATCACCCCTTGTCTATTGATACGCACCACAACCACAAACTTTTGTCAAGTCTTGTTTTTCATTAAACCATTGCCGTTGTGAGTCCTGACTTTGATACCAGTTACCTAATGCATTTTTGTATGCTTTGGTTTTTTACTTTAAGTAAACTTCAAGCACTTGCTTCCTAAATCCCTGTGTCAAGTGTCCTGAATCATTACAGCTTTCCGTTTAAAGAACTCGTGTGGAGGCATGGGGCGAATGCACTTACTGTTGATGTCTTTTAAAGTTATATTTTCTCTGGTATTTTTATGCTTTATTGGACAGAAAGTTGAAATATTTAGGAGAGTTTTTGCTAGAAGAGCAGTAGGTTGGATTCGAACCCATACTTCAGCAGTACATGGGCTTGGCTTAGATTGCTAGACGACCCTGGGCCACTGTGTGATTTTTTTTTTTTAAATACAATGGCCAAATAATATATTACCTGACAAATGCAACTCCAAACACATTTAAAAATGTATATCAGGCATCAAAACATTTTCAAATTTAGAAATGTTTTTTTTAAAATAAAGTGCAGTATTCCTCTAAATAAAGGTTATACATTTTTTCTGTAATGCACTGTGTAAACATTACTATGGCTTGTTTGAAATATTCCAGCCCAGGTTATTTCAGGTGTTGCACATAACTTTTTTGGTTTGATGTTTTTTCTAAAGAAGTTTAACCCTACATTTTTTTGTTTGATTTTTGTTAGGTACACACGGATTCTGATGAAGGACATTGACATCCTCAATTCCTCTGGAAAAACGGACAAGATGCGTCTGTTGAACATCCTGATGCAGCTGCGAAAGTGCTGCAACCATCCATACCTGTTTGATGGGGCCGAACCTGGGCCTCCTTACACCACAGACACTCATCTAGTCACCAACAGCGGCAAGATGGTGGCCTTGGACAAACTGCTTCCCAAAGTCCAGGAGCAAGGTGCTATACCCTTTATGATAATTTTATGTTTTTACTGTAGTTTATCCAAAAACAGAATAAGAAGGGTGATACAGCAGAATAACACATAGACTAGCTGATCTGAAACTGCTAAGGTGGAAATGGTAATCAATATCATAATTGTTTGTTAAAGTGATTTTTCTTTGTTTGCAGACAATTACATACTAAGACAAATTAATTCTACATTGAGGCTTCTTTTCTTTGAAGATAACATTTTGAAAAACATCTTTTTCTTAATTACTACATTGTGATTGAAAGGGATATGAAATGCCACAACATGTGTGATGGAGATTTGAAATATTATAAAGCTAAGCGTGTTTGGTCTGATGTTTTTTGTGGGTTGTAGTATATAAAGGGAGCCAGGTGGGAAAAAATCTCTATGGTTCAGAGATATATGGTTCAGAGATTTACACAAATTACACTTATTTAATTGTTTAATAGGTTACATTAGGGCTTGGTGATAAAACTATATAATTTTTTTATCATGACAAAAAAACCAGTACATTTTTAGATATATATTTTTTTTAAAGTGATGTTTTTGTCTAGTTTTGTTCATTTTCTTCAACCTAAAGCATCACATAGATTGCTTGAAACAACAAGAATAAAATGCAGCCAGGTAGCAAAAGTAAAGGCCATTGTGGAAAAATAGAAGCGAAGTATGAAGAAGTGACTATTGCCTGATTGTTGTTAAATTATCATTATGGAGGGGGAAGTGGTGTCAATACGTTGTTGCTGGTTAGATTTTATGAGATACATTTGCAATACAATGCATGAAGGTTTAACTTATTTTGTTAGTCATATTTAATGTTCGATTAGGAATATATTTTTTAAACAGACATTGTTATATTGTGATGCTGGATCGTTACCATGTAAACCAGCTGTTCTCAATCCTATTTCTCACATGTCACCCTGCCATGCATATATTTCAACGTAACTGAGGGTGAAAGTAAAGACTCAAATTGCCCAAATATACAGGTAGTTTGCATTATTACGTAGTATGACATGATTGAGGAATTAAATAAATGAATCAAATTCTAGTCATGTGCAACCAAAGCTATTTCAACTGATGACGTAGCAGTTATTTCAGCCACTTTCTGTTCTTTCTCCCAGAATAAATTTCTTATAAAGCAGAAAGTGTGTAAAGTGAACTAAAACTTCACAGGACACAGCAGTCCTAGATATTATTAATCACAGTTCAATGCAACTGTGTGTGAAGTTCTACAATACAGTATTCCCACATGCAATGATTTATGCCTGATTTGAACCCAAAACTACAGCTAAGATCCTGTTTTATTCTACTTTATGCAATTGACAACCTTACCCTAACCCAAAATCCGAAAAACAAATACAAAGCAAACACTTAAGTGTAGATAGTGTGTCCAAATAATATGAATATAATAATTTTTCCTTTGCAAGAAATTATTCATTTTATTAAGACAAAAATATAATCCTACTGGAATTAATTAGACTTTGACAATTTTTAGACTTTTTTTTCCGCTATAGAATACCAGACAGAAATTTGGACCCACTTACTCATTCAAGGGTATTTCTTTGTTTTTACTATTTTTCACATTGTAGATTAATGGAGACGTAAAAACTACGACACCATGAAATTACACATGGAATATGTAGTAACCAAAAAAGTGTTTATATTTTCGATTCTTCAAAGTAGCCACCTTGCCGTGATCATTTGGAATGTTTTTCCAACAGTCTTGAAGGAATTCCTACTTATGCTGAGCACTTGGTTGGCTGCTTTTCCTTCACTCTGCAGAACAACTTGTTCCAAAACATCTCAATTGGGTTGAGGTCGGGTGTTTGTGGAGGCAGCACTAAATCACTCTCCTTCTTGGTCAAGTAGCCCTTACACAGCCTGGAGGTGTGTTTTGGGTCATTGTCCTTTTGAAAAACAAATGCATAACTTTCATGACTAAAACCTAAAAAGACAGAAAAGCAGTTATTTGTTTGAGCGTAAATTTAAGTTTGGTGACGTAAATATTAGAAACACCTCTCCCTTTGCAGAATGCACAGGGATATGGTAACTAGTTTAACCAGGAGGAGAGGACTCATCATGCTTAAAGGGATAGTTTGTCCAAAAATCATATTTCAGTGATAGTCCCCTTACCCAGAGTAGGTCCTTCAGGCACACAGAGTCACTTTTTAAAACAATCCATTATTCAGCTCTGTCTCAGTCAGTAATTAGCATTATTAGCATTAGCAATTTACCTCGATTGCACATCTACAGTAGTAGCCCTGCCCCCTGGCAAACATGTATGTTCGCTGGCCGATTCTTCAGTCTCATATTGAGGGTAATAGAGTCGCTGATGACTAGGGTTCTTTGTTTCTGAGTGCTACTGTTAGAAAGTGTCTGCTGCTCAAATCCCATAAGAGACAACTCAGGCTCTTGAGTCCGACACATCTAATGGGGAAAACTGGTTAAAAGTCTCTGTCAACTCAAAGAGCAACCTGGGTTTAGAAGGTTGACAGCATTTCTTTCCAGTAACCATGATGAAGTTGTCTGGCTGTGAGGAATGTGTAAGGTTGTTAACACTACATCTAACATTTCCACCTGGCGGCACAGGCACTGTTTTTTCCTTTTCTAAACTAAGAGAACCCTTGCCTGATATTTGCATCTGAAGCGTTTTTACACTACAATAGTTTTATTTAGATGAGTGAGACTTGTTGACAGATTTGTGACAAAGATACTTTTTTTTAAGTGCAAATGGGTGAAAATGTCTTGCCATACTTCAGCCTCCAAGGTAATCTGGGACACTTTATCAACGGATACTCCCCATAGGTACTGAGGTCCAAAGAGAATGTCTCGCTCTGTATGTCTTTCCATAACAGGTATGTCTTGCTCCATAACTGAATCAGGGAAAAAAATATTTGTCGTTGGGAAGCAACTAAAAGCATTGACAGAGAAATAATTCCACTATTGCCAGCAACAGTACTTGTTCGACAGAGAGCACCATGTTAGTTGCAATGTAAAGAACTTTGTCAGGGAATTTATATGCCTTCCAGTTTAATGGGCTGGCCAAAGTGCTGCGCGCACATGTGTATGGGCACTTTTCCAGAAGGTGATGGTTACAATTAGAACAACTGCAATGAGAAGGCATAATGTTACTTATGCTTCAACTGATCAGTGTTGAGTAGCTCCATTTATACTACATGGCACAAGTATGTACACACCCCTACTAATTATTGAGTTCAGGTGTTTCAGCCACACCCATTGCTCACAGGTGCATAAAATCCAGCACATAGCCATGAAATCTCCATAGACAAACATTGGCAGTACAATAAGTGGTACTGAAGAGCCCAGTGACTTTAAATGTGGCAATGTCATAGGATGCCACCTTTGCCACAAGTCTGTTTGTGAAATTTCTGTCCTACTAGATCTGCCTCCGGAAGCAACATCAGCACAAGAACTATGCATTGAGAGCTTCACGAGATGGGTTTCCCTGGTCGAGCAGCTGTATGCAAGCCTCACATCAACATGCGCAATGCCAAGCATTGGATGGAGTGGTGTAAACCATGCTGCCACTGGACTCTAGAGCAGTGGAAACGTGTTCTCTGGAGTGACGAATCACACTTCAATATCTAGCAGTCTGATGGATGAATCTGGATGTGGTGGATGCCCGGAGAACACTATCAGAATACATATTGTCTACTGTAAAGTTTAGTGGAGGCGGGATAATGGTCTGCGACTGTGTTTCGGGGTTTGGGCTAGGTCCCTTAGTTCCAGTGAAGGATCATTTTAATGCTACAGGATACATTTTAATGCTACAAGTCATTTTTGACAATTGGATGCTTCCAACTTTGTGGCAACAGTTTGGGGAAGGCTGTTTTCTGTTCCAGCATGACTGTGCCCCTGTGCAAAAAGCAGGGTCCACAAAGACATGGTTGGACAAGGTTGGTGTGGAGGAACTAATGTGACCTGTACAGAGCCCTGACCTCAACCCCATTGAACGCCTTTGGGATGAACTGGAACGGCGATTGAGAGCCAGGCCTTCTCGTCCAACATCGCTGCCTGACCTTACAAATGCTCTTTTGGCTGAATGGGCACAAATTCCCTACAGAGACACTCCAAAATCTTGTGGAAAGCCTTTCCAGAAGAGTGTCAGCTGTTATAGCTGCAGGGGAGAGGGGCAACTCCATATTAATGCCTATGGTTTTGGAATGGGATGTCCAACAAGCTAACATAGGTGTGATCGTCGGGTGTCCACATACTTTTGGCCATGTAGTGTATGTCCAAAAAGGTTGAATGACAAAACTTACACGTTGATAAATTCGTAAATACAGAATTTAACATAGACAATTAATAAAATAAAGGCAAAATCTTTGGCTGTTGGTCAAGCAGCTAACAGCAAACTTATTCCTTCTTCCACTGATTAGTCATATCTTCTAATACCGTGCCACACAGAGGGTCCGGCATGAATTTAGTCTAGTGCCTGTTTGATGATGATGTTGACAACACTTGGACATTTGTGTGGATTTCTTTGATTTAAACAAAATATTTTTTAACAGAAAAATGATTTTATAAAATTACTGTTTAAATGGTAAGCCAATTGTCTAATCATCACTTCCCTAGTATGATGTTCTGTTACCTCATGGAAAGACTGCTTTGTCTCATTGGTTGCCAGGGTCTAGAGTTCTCATCTTCAGCCAGATGACCAGGGTCCTTGACATTCTTGAGGACTACTGCATGTGGAGAGGTTATGAGTACTGCCGTCTAGATGGGAACACTCCACATGAAGCCAGACAGGTACTGGGCATGTCTTTAGCTGATAAGGAAACAATAAGCAGCTGTAGTGGAACAGTAAGGTTCAGTGTAGCTTAGTTGGTATAGTATGGAGCTTGCACGCCAGGGTTGTGGGTTCGATTCCC
Organism: Esox masquinongy; assembly: GCA_016801175.1. Lineage (NCBI taxonomy): Eukaryota > Metazoa > Chordata > Actinopteri > Esociformes > Esocidae > Esox > Esox masquinongy. The sequence goes on from JACXGI010000313.1 coordinate 63,031, forward strand.
ACAAGATTGAAGGGCTGTGAAAATGTATGCAACCATTGTTGTAAGTCACCTTGGATAAAACGTCTGCTAAATTACTTAAATATACAGATTTAACAGTTTACTAAACCAACCATGGTATGTTTTGTTGTTGCTGTAATATCTATGGTTCATCTCACTCTACTTACTGAATGTGCTGGTCAATTCTTACAATTTACTCTTTGTGTAAAGGGTATTTATGTCAGCAACATAAAAAAATGGTATTGTAGACATTATGTCTGACTAATGGCTTGTTTTTTTCTGGCCATGTTTCTAGGAAGCTATAGAGGCCTACAATGCTGAAAACAGCATCAAGTTTATTTTTATGTTGAGCACCAGAGCTGGAGGTCTGGGCATTAACCTGGCAACAGCAGATGTCGTCATCCTGTATGACTCTGACTGGAACCCCCAAGTGGACCTACAAGCAATGGTTAGAGAAACATTTCAGCTGTGGCTTTCTTAGAAAAGTACTTGCATATTAAGCGTTTGGAAAATTGTGTAAAAATATACCTGTAGGTTATGCATTAAAATTGTTTAATAATGATGTTAGTTTATAACACTGGCTTGCTCCTTGTACAATCAGTGTGTTTGTTTTTGCCTCTTTAGGACAGGGCTCATAGAATTGGTCAGAAGAAACCAGTGCGCGTATTTCGCCTCATCACTGATAATACAGTCGAAGAGAGGATTGTAGAGAGAGCTGAAATGAAGTTGAGACTAGACTCCATTGTTATACAACAAGGTACTCAGCCTGGTTTTGATTGGTGCCTTCATAGTTTATCATGGTTTGTCTTGGCCTTCAAATCCTTTACATTTGGCATTACTTTTTTAAAAGAGAAAAAACTACATGTCTGACTCAAACTTGAATTTGTTCTGAGCCCATAATCAACGAAGAGTTGTTTTGCAGTGGTCCAGACCATGGGGCAGGAAAGACTTTTTTTTTTTAAGCCCAAATTAGACCTCACATATACCATGTATATACTATATATAGGTATACAGATACTTGGCATAGCAGTTTATAGATTGATCTAGCACCAAAGATATTCATGTAAGTTAGGGTCTTCTCCTTTCACTACCCCATCCCTACTACATCCCTACACCATCCCTACTACTAAATGTTTTTACCTCACAGGGAGGCTGATTGAGCAATCCAACAAGCTGGGAAAAGATGAAATGCTGCAAATGATCAGGCATGGGGCTACTCACGTTTTTGCCTCCAAAGACAATGAGCTCACCGACGAAGACATAAACACCATCTTAGAACGGGGGGCAAAGAAGGTGAGTGAAGGCCATGTGAGGACAATGTTTGGTTGACAGACTGGCTGCTGTGTTCTCTGTGCTCATCTGTCCATTTGACTTATGCTAGACGGCTGAAATGAACGAGCGCATGAAGTCTCTGGGAGAGAGCTCCCTCAGGAACTTCACTGTGGATACCGGAGGAGCAGAGACCAGCCTCTACAACTTTGAAGGGGAAGACTACAGAGAGAAGCAAAAGGTGTCAAATTACTACATGCTTTGTCATGACTCAGGACCTGCATAGCATCAAGCAGCTTGATATGGTACTTTACTTTGATTAGCTAGTTCCGTTCAGGTTAAATTTGATCCGTTTTTGAATTTTGTGAATACTGTGTCATAGAATTAGACATGACTTAAGTGATTCATAGATGTTTAGAGTACACTAACCATGAAATGAGGTGAGCACATGTCATATACTGACTTAATAAATGCCACTTACTAGTTAAATCGAAGTATGCACAACAATGTGCATACAATGTCTTGGCATTAAGTTCTGCTCCTCTTGGGGTAACTCATTGCCATCACTTGATGATGTATACAATGCTACCAACAATAACCTAACCATAATATTATTAATAGAAATCCCCATAGGCAATGAGCAAGATGCACAGTACCCCCCCCCCTCCACAAAAGGTAATGGAACCAAACTGGTAGAGGCAGTGGTGGTAGGTGGATTTTGGGTGGTAGGTGGCTTCAGGGGTGGTAGGTGGCTACAACCCAAGTGTTTTGGAGTAGGTTTCAGCTTGCAGTGCAGCTTTTGTTGTTCTGAACGAACAGTTTCAATTCATGAATTTGGACTTTGCTAAAAATTGCTAATTCCATGCTGGGACAAAGTTGAATAATGGCTTGTTGTGAAAAAGGACTCCATGGGCCTTCTGGAACGACTCAAGGAAAGCGTTATTTCCCCCAAATATGAATATAGCTCGAAACTATTCCTCTAAGTTTTGCATACGTGCAAGAAATATAAATACTCCCTCCCTTGTTGACTCCCTCATTGACTTTTACTAGCGGTTTCTTTTCCTGTTTTCTGATTGGCTCAGAGGTTGCGATTACAGTCCACTGTTTGAGCAATGCCAATGGCTAAAGGCCAAGCACTAACCTTGGGTGGTCAACAAAACACAGTATGAGGTGAGTTAGCGGATGGAGGTAAGACGAATGCTGAGTGATCACATGGCCTAAAATCGCTGCCGTGTGCCCAATCTTTGAAGCTTCTTGAGTATTTTAAATCTGCTGTGAAAAAATTAACACGGTGGACTTAACTTCTTATGAACAGCCTATGCGCAAGTTGTAGGTCAGATTCATCTTAATTGCTGCCTTTTAATTATACCTTTCTGAAGCACAGCCGACAGGAGGTTGTTCTTTGTACTGGTGAGCAGTGGGGTCGATAAAGCAGATTTGGATTATCCTTCATCAGTTTAAATCTCCAGTTTGAAAACAAAGGGTTTATTGTAGGCTACATCAGCTTCACTGATAGACAGAGAGCTGGGGATAAAACACTAACAGTATGTTGCTACGACTCAATGAAAATAGATTTGTCAACTGTCAAAAGCTCCATTTAAACCCCACACATTTACTCTGACTTCACCCTGTATTTCTACTGCCAGAGCAAAACCGATACGCAAAGAAACAACAACTTTGTATCTTCTTTGTATTCATGCAGGCCTTCTCATCTCATTCCGTCTGGGCAAACACATTACAAGAGTGATGGGTACATTTTATAGACAAAAGCTTGAGCCACTTCACAAACTTCCTTGTTCCATTTCAGCAAACAGATCAGGTAGTAGGCGACCCGCTCCAAATAAGCAAACTTAAGCCAAAGTTATGCAAACTGCAGATTTTTAGACTTTTAGGGCTACAGTATGTCTAACAGTGACAGCCCATTACATTTTCCCAGTATGAAAGTTATGTAGTTGTTAGAAACATTCCTTTTGTTATGAGAGTCACATAAGTGTGCATCTCAGGTTTATTCCTCTTTTTCCAATTCTGTGGCATTCCGTTTGTGATTAAGGCCTTGCCATATCACCACAGCTCCCAGCAGACTCGGGACAGTTGATGTTGACATATGTGTCCTTCCTACGACAGACATGCTGTGATGCGGTTCTTGTTCTTTTCATGCTGCTCACCCAACCAGATAGACTAGACTTGCAGACTCCTTGTGCTGAAGGGAATGCCCTCCTGTGTTTTCCTTGATTGAGCTCATAATTTGAGTCACTAGAGCATGACTAGGCAGGGGTTATTACTAACCCCCCCCCAAAAACCCAGACAGTGGAAATCACAGAGCCAAACAAGTTTTTGCAATGATACAGCTAACTGAGAGCCAGTGACTTTAATTCAGGGGCCTCTGCCAAAATATAAGTTTCAGCTGCATAAGATTTCTTAAAGTTTAGAAACAGGGAGGGACATGCCTTAATTAGTCCAGTGGTTTTCATACCGAACCTTGCCTACTCGTGGCCTGATGTTTTTCTGTAGCTGAGTATGATGAAGTGATTCACCTTGTCATGGCCTGGTGTTTTTCTGTAGCTGAGTATGATGGAGTGATTCACCTTGTGTCATGGCCTGGTTTTTTTCTGTAGCTGAGTATGATGGAGTGGATCGAGCCTCCTAAAAGAGAGAGGAAAGCCAACTATGCAGTGGATGCCTACTTCAGAGAGGCTCTGCGTGTCAGTGAACCTCGAGCCCCCAAGGTAATGTGCACTCATAGATAAATCACACAGAAACTCCAAGGCCAGCTTCTTTGCATTGCATCCCTGCTTATAAATTACATGCTTATTTAAGCACAGCGCCAATGTCCATGGAAGAGTTCCTAGTCAGTAGTCAGTAATTTGTCTTGTTTCCTCCTTCCAAATAATTATGGCCAGTCAGGTAAGAAATCAGATGTCCATGGAAGAAGTGTACATGTTAATCATAATTAATACTGAATGCATTTCAGGCCCCCCGTCCCCCAAAACAGCCCAACATTCAGGACTTTCAGTTCTTTCCCCCTCGTCTTTTTGAACTGCTAGAGATGGAGATCCTTTTCTACAGGAAGACGATTGGCTACAAGGTAAGTGCTCTAGTTACATTATCTGATGGATAATGAAAGTGTGCCAATGTTGTCTTTGTTAGCATTAAGTTTAGCTGTGTATTTACATTTGGATTTTTGTTTTCTGCGCATATTATTGTAACTTTACTTTCCCTTGCTGGTACTATTTGTTTTGACCAATTTTAAAAAGATATTTGAAAACACAATTTTGAAATATGTTGGCTTGGGCTTTCACAGAGCCTTGTGTAGATAGAGTCCATAGAAGTGTGTCAATTCTTGACATTTGTGAGTAGCATCCTACGTGTGTATGGGCTGAGGCACTGGCTGCAAGGCATACTGTTCAGCTGAGACAGATTGGAGCTTGTGCCTCTCCATGGTGCCAGAACCACAGCGTGCACATACATACACATTCCACCATGCCACCTGATCCCAGGGTACAGTACAGGGCTGCCCGCTTAGCCTGGGTCCCCTACAGACATGTCTATCTGCTTCACCCAGACTTAGTGTTCTCTCGTTCAGCATCATACCAAGAGACAGAGTAGTTTAGTTTCATGTCTCATCAGGGTTGTCTCTGATAGGAGCGGTGTGTCTGTCCTGTTCCCTGTGCTGTTGCAGGTGCCCAGGAGCTCTGACATTCCCAACTCTGCCCAGGTGCAGAAGGAGGAGCAGAGGAAGATTGATGAGGCAGGGCCCCTGAGTCCTGAAGAGACTGAGGAGAAGGAGAAACTTCTTACACAGGTACTGTGCTAGGCTAGACACAATGATCTTAGATTCCTTGATTAATGAATTATTTTAGTATGATCCCACTAGTATTGTACCAAAAAGTGCCACACTATTGGACATTTTAAAGGTGGTATTTAACAGGCGCTGTGTTTGTGATCAATGTTCTGTCTCAGGGGTTCACAAGCTGGAACAAGCGAGATTTCAATCAGTTCATTAAAGCCAATGAGAAATATGGCCGTGATGACATCGACAATATTGCTCGGGAAGTCGAGGGGAAAAGCCCTGAAGAAGTCATTGAATATTCTGGTAAGATAACGGAGGTCGTCATCATAATAATTCTCATCTTTTATTTGATTATAATTGTGGTTGCTAATGAGCCATTCTTGCAACTGTTTCAAATAACCACAGTTATTAAAAATTATTACTTTTTTCCCAATGTGGCATACTTTTCTTGTTATAAATATTCCTGTTTCATTTTCAAGCTGTTTTCTGGGAGCGATGTAATGAACTCCAAGATATTGAAAGAATTATGGCCCAGATCGAGCGTGGTGAGTCCCGCATCCAGAGGAGGATCAGCATTAAAAAGGCACTGGATGCTAAGGTGAACTGTTGCACAAAAATTGTTTTGATTTTCTTAATGTTGTTGGATAATGGCTGATAAATATTTTTGTATTGATCTGTAAAATGTAGTGATTGTATCTGAAATATATTTTCCATAGTAACATTGGCTGATTATAAAAGAAATGGAAAGAAATGGAAATGTTGTATTGATTAATTTCAGATTGCAAGATATAAGGCCCCATTCCACCAGTTGAGGATTCAGTATGGAACTAACAAAGGGAAGAATTACACAGAGGAGGAGGACAGGTTCCTTATCTGTATGCTTCATAAGATGGGCTTTGACAAGGAGAATGTTTATGAGGAACTGCGACAGTGTGTACGGAACGCTCCCCAGTTCAGATTTGACTGGTTCATCAAGTCCCGAACTGCCATGGTACAATATGCCCTGAAACATTTTACAGTGTTAATGCTGTTAGAAAGGGTTAGGTGAGCAGGCATGGGTTCAGTGTATATTAATCCTGAACTGTGTCTGGGATTGTCAATGAACAAGGTTACTATTGTGTCTTAGTGTCATACTCTTATTTTTCCTGGACCCATCATAAAAGCGTGTTTTATGTCCTTAATTATACACCAGATTATAGTACATTGTTGTGAATTTAGAGACAATCTTATTTGCTTTCCTTTCACATTATTTATAGTAGGTATGGCAGAATATGCGATTGTAAGTGTTTTTATGAGTTATGATAAATATGAATTCATGGCACAAAAGACTATTGTTCTAGATTCAGAATGATTTTTGGTTATTGAAATATTATATGCACAAACTGTAATAGCCACACCAGAGTATAATATTGAATGAATTGAAAAATAGTTTGCCTAATTGGCTAACAGAGAAACAGCGGACACCTATTGTACAATTGTATTGTTTTTCTCTGTTAACAGCTTTCTTCTTTCCCTAGGAACTCCAGCGACGTTGCAACACACTGATCTCCCTAATCGAAAAAGAAAATATGGAGATTGAGGAAAAGGAGCGTGCTGAAAAGAAGAAACGGATCCCCAAAAGCCAGATGGTAATTTAGCCTACCATTTCACAACAGTATACAGATTTTAAGATCATATGGTACACAATTGTTTTCACCAAAAAACTGTTGTTATTTTTCTTAGAGGGGGTTAACGTTTTGTGGGGAAAGTAAGAGTAATTGGCTGACCATCTTGAGGATTGCGAGCCATGTTACCATGACAAGTGGATCAGTGTTTATGTACGTTTTAATAGTTATTAGTAGACATGCATTTGATTTAATTATGATGTCATTTGTATTCTAAGGCTCACAAAAGGAAGGCAGATGCGTCTTCAGAAACCACAGGACGCAAAGACAAGAAAGCAAAAGCCTGAAGATATCTAATATATGTAGATCCAACTAGGCCCAATAACTAGTGTGATCATTTGATTTACACACACAGATCAAATTTGGATTTGGCCCATCATGAAAAAACTGAATTAAATTACCCACAAAAAGGAACAAACTTACCATTCAATAGCTGTAGTAATTTCTGTGAAAGTGGCTTGTCATTTTTAAGACTTTTTGTATTACTCTTTTTGCAATTGTTTGATGCACTTTGAAACTCAACATGCTAAATACATATCTGTGTGTTTGATTATTTTGTCATGTCTTGTGTTGTTGGCATGGTGGTAAAATAACAAACTTCGTATGTCTGTATTTCTTATTTTTGCACATGGCTGTTTTTTTATGTATGTGTTTGACACATCATTTTACATCTAAATGTTCCCTTTATACACCTTAAATAACCAATTTATTTACACATTATTAGCTCTTTTTATATTAAGTTTAAATTCATGATTGTTTTTAAATGTTGGTATTTGAAAAAATATTGTGATGGTTATATTTCTGTATTCCTCTTTTAATTTCATGTTGTCATTAAACAATATCAACCTTGCACTGTTCTTTACCTTTTTAGAAGTAGCTTTTGTCACACAAATCCTCATATAAACATACCAACCTAAAGGTAGACCCGACTGTGAACCCAACAGTAGCTTATAATACTTTTCATAAAGAACCGTGAGTATTAGAGGTGTGTGGAATACTCATCAAATACAATGCGTGATACGCACCTTCCCAAAGGCTTGACAGCAAGCAGCAGAGGAGGCAAGAAAGAAATTGGAAAGCAGTCATCTACAGTATATTTGTAAATTAATATGTATGAACAGTAGATACATGTAGCATACATTATTTTCTTGTACAAATTTCTTCCCAGTTTCTATACAGCCAGCAGCAGTGGAATGTTACATTTGTTGACTGCTCAGTAGAAAAAGCGGGTCTGTCTAATTTGCTTCAGCCGGACTGATTACTTAATTTCGCTGTAGCATGTTATCAAAATAGGGAAATTAACAAAAATAAGGAAAAAGATTCAAAAGGATGTGTAAACTGTGGATTAATGTATTTACTCAGCACGGGGATGATTGTTGTAAATACTACACATTAATATATTTAGAAAGTTGACATACAGACTTAATACATTCTGTATATTTAGAATTCAGTCTTCAAAACAAATTTAACTAGTATTTATATAACACCTTTCATACAAAGAATGCAGCTGAAAGTGCTTTACATCAATAAAATCAGAGAGCTAAAAACAAATTTACATCAATAAAATTTAAGTGAAATATAAACTAAAATAAGGAAAACAAAAATTGATCAAAATGTAAAACTGGATTGGGTAAAAATCTGAGATAAAAATTGCTATAGCCCTTTACTGAAAGCACTTAGGGCATAAAAAAGATGCAGTGTCAGATATGTCTTGTGAAGGGGTTAGTTGAAGGCTAAAGTAAAGAGATTTTTAGCAGCTTTTTGAATATGTTAATAAATGACGCTTCCCTGATATTGTTTGGTAGTGTGTTCCACAGCTTTGGTGCATAGTTAGCAAAGGCTGCATCTACAATTTTTCTACAAGTGGGGTTTTGTGCCCTTAGCAGATTAGCAGTAGAAGATCTGAGGGCCCTTAGTGTAACATATGGTTGTACAGAGAGACCTTTAGAGTTTTATAAACAAGCAGGAGGACCTTAAAATCAATCCTGTGGGGAACTGGGAGCCACTGTAATGATTCCAGAACTTGGGTGATGCGTTCTCGCATCTTTGTTATTGTTAAGAGACTCGCTGCAGAGTTCTGGATGAGTTTTAGTCTCTCTAAAGATTTTCTTGGAAGACCTATGAAGAGAGCTTTACAGTAGTCCAATCTAGTTGTAATAAATGCATGAATGAGCTTTTCTGAATCTTTCTGGGTTATGAAGGATCTTACTTTGGCAATACTTCTAAGGTAAAAATAAGAAGTTGTTCAGATGGGATTTGAAACTTAGGTCACAGTCTATGATGACACCCAGGCTCTTTACTACAGGTTTGATCAGGGGAGTCAGGTTACCAAGTCTCAATACTGATTTTCTTACTTTTGATTTTGGGGCCAACTAAGAGGATTTCCGTTAGTTGCATCCCATAGGGCAAAACTGGATAATTATGTTAGGGTCTTCCAAATAACAAACATGCAAAATTTGGATGTTAGCCTTTAGGAGAATGCTCATTGGTAAAAAAAACAACAAAAAAAAGCATATTCAACACGTCCATATTTTGAATCTCTGCACAAAGAGTACTTATGTACAATTAGGTCCGGAAATAATTGGACACTGACAAAAGTTTTGTCATTTTGGCTGTTTACCAAAATATATTCAAGTTACAGTCAAATAATGAATATGGGCTTAAAGTGCAGTCTCACAGCTTTAATTTGATGGTATTCACATCCAGATTGGAGGAATGGTTTAGGAATTACAGCTCTTTAATATGTAGCCCCCTCTTTTTCAAGGGACCAAAAGTAATTGGACAATTGACTCAAAGGCTGTTTCATGGACAGGTGTGGGCAATTCCTTTCATCAATTAAGCAGGTAAAAGGTCTGGTGTTGATTCCAGGTGTGACATTTGCATTTTGATGCTGTTGCTGTGAACCCACAACAGCGGTCAAAGGAGCTCTCAATACAAGTGAAACAGGCAATCCTTAGGCTGCAAAGAAAACAAGAAACCAGGCAAGCCTAGTTCAGCCAGCCCGCAAAGTGTTGCCATCTCGAGATTCGAACCCGAGTTGCCCACGTGAAAGGCTGTGTCGTTAACCACTACAACACACTTTTACCGGGTGTCAGTATAGCCTCTTGTCTCTATCCTGAACAAATCCTCTTTTGCCACTGGCCGTTTTAATAGTTAATTGGCCATTTGTGAATGAAATGGATACAGTTAAACAGACTAACATTTCTTACTAAGTTTACCTCTACCACAAATAGCGGCTATGTATTGCGTTTGCCACTGGCCGTTTTAACAGCGTGTTAGCCAGTAATAAGCTTTACCGGTATCTACTAACTTACTGGAATAGTCATAAGAATTGAGCAATTGCTAGCGAGTCTGCCAAAGCTATTTCATTTCATGGCATAGGAACGTATTTTTTTCTTTCATGGCAAAACAACATACTTTTTTCTTTCATTCGTGAATTACATTTATACAATAACTATCAATAAAGGCGACGAAAACTAACTTTTTCATCAAGTGAAAAGACGAGAGAACCAGGAGGTAGGCATATCAGTATCCAACTCAACCATAAAGAGAAGACTTCACAAGAGGAAATACAGAGGGTTCACCACAAGGTGCAAACTATTCATAAGCCTCAAGAATAGAATGGCCAGATTAGACGTGGCCAAAAAACATGTAAAAAATCCAGCCCGGTTCTGGAATAGTCTTCTTTGGCCAGATGAAACTAAGATCAACCTGTACCAGAATGATGGGAAGAAAAAAGTATGGGGAAGGCTTGGAATGGCTCATATTCCAAAGCATACCACATCATCTGTAAAACATGGTGGAGGCAGTGTGAGGGCATGGGCATGCGTGGCTTCCAATGGCACTGGCACCAAAACATATTGCGAAAGCAACACAGGAGTTCTTTAAGGGAAAGAAGTGGAATATTCTGCAATGGCTGAGTCAATCTACTGGTCTCAATTCGATCAAGCATGTATTTCACTTGCTGAAGACAAAACGTTAGGCAGAAAGACCCACAAACAAACTACAACTGAAGACAGCTGCAATAAAGGCCTGGCAAAGCATCTCAAAGAAGGAAACCCAACGTTTGGTGATGTCCATGCGTTTCAGACTTCAAGCAGTCATTGTCTGCAAAGTATTCTTGACAAAGTATTAAAAACATTTTATTTATGATTGTGTTAATTTGTCCAATTACATTTGAGCCCCTGAAATAATGGGACTGTGTATGGTTGGAATGGTTGCAATTCCTAAACGTTTCATACAATATTTTTGTTCAACCCCTTGAAATAAAGCTGAAAGTCTGCACTTCAATTGCATCTCGGTTGTTTCATTTCATATCCATTGTGGTGGCATACAGAGCCAAAATTATGAAAATTGTGTCAGTGTCCAAATATTTCCAGATCTAATTGTATGAGGACAGCTTCTGTCATCATTTGGCTAAATTATATTTTTTACTTTTACCCTTTTCCAGTTTATCTTGGTAGATTGGTAGATCAAATCCAGAAATGTCAATGTGAAAATATCTGTCATACCATCCCTGAACAAGGCAGCTAGCCCAAATTGATCCCCTGGTTGTTGCTGTACAGTAGAATGTGCTCTCAGTCAACATTCCTGGTATGCTCTCCCGGTTAATTATTGCGGTATTGACACACTCATCTGTTCTTCAATTAGGCCAAACGCTCACAGCATCTGAATACAACTCTGAAGCAATATTGACATTGTTGTAAAAAATTATTTACACACCAATCAAATGGCATGTGTATGCTACTGAATGTGCATGGCTAAGTCACATTAGAATATTACATTGGCTGGTTAGGACACCAGGCTGGCAGTTTTCCTCTCTCAGGATAACTATAATTTAGCTCTCTAAACTCAGTTAGTGGGAGATAGAAAAGTGGTGGGTGAACCTACAGTCTTGACCAAACAGTGGAATTGCAACAATTTAAGAAGCAGAGATCCTTTCATTAAACTAACACAATCACAAATCAAAAATGTAAACATTCCTGGTGACTGATAGACGTGGCCATCTTGAAATCGTCAGGTCATTAACATCATGTGCATTGTTACTTCTTAGTGACAGCTACAGTAGCAGTGATAACTTGAGGACAAATTGACAGATTAATAGCAGCTAGCTGAAAAGGACTTCAAATAACCCAGCAAAGAAATGCAAAGGGGGTCCTACTCTATATCCCCAGGCTTTACAAATGAATTTGACAGGATAGAATACTCTATCATGCCCTACCACTCAATCACCAATCAGTGTTGGGACAATGGCTAGCTTTGAAGCACCAAAGCCCATATATTGCCCCCATATTCAGGGTTTACAGTGCACATTTCACACAAAATTATATAAGAACAAGTTATATTGCTATGGTTTGCTAATGTCATACCTATGGTATACGGTCTCTCATTCGGTAAACCGAGCGGTTTAAATCCTGAATGCTGATTGGCTGACAGTCATGGTTTACAAACAATAACATAAAACATAAAAAGTTACCAAAAAAGTCATCAGTAGGGATATTTTACATACTTTATGAAAATGTAGGTTTTCTGATGTCTTTTAAAGATAAGTAGAGACTCTGCTAACCTAGCCTCCACGGGAATCTGGTTTCACCACTGAGGTGCCAGGTCAGAGAAGAGTTTTGTCTGCGTGGATCAGAAACTTCCCCAAAGGAAGGCCAAGTGCCCACCTCGGCTGAAAGAAGAGCCCGGGTAGGGATGTATGGTTTTAGCATTGCATGAAGGCAGGGAAGAGAGGCTCCTGTTGTTGCTCCAAAGGCAAGGACCATAGCCTTGAAGTGGATTTGAGCTTCAACTGGAAGCCAGTGTAGAGTGTGTAAAGGGTGACAAATGCCTGGACAAGTACCTGTGCTTCTTCCTGAGTGAGTTAAGGTCACACTCTGCGAATGTTGCTGAGCATGCACCTGCAGGAGCAAGTTCATACTGCTTTGATGCTAGTAGAGAACGACAGCGTGTCGTCTAGGGTCACGCCAAGGTTATTTGCACTCAGGACACTGCGGATGTCAACCATGATGGAAGAGCAGCTCAATCTTCTCAAGCTTAAGCTTGGGGTGGTGGGCTGACATCCAAGCAGAGATGTCGGCCAGGCACACAGAGATGCATGTTGTCACCTGGGACAGAAGGGGGAAGGAGAAAAAAGGCTGGAGTGTCATCTGCATAGCAGTGATAGGAAAGACCATGTGAGGATATGACAGTGCCAAGAAACTTGGTGTATGAAGAGAAGAGGGCCAAGAACTGAGCCTAGGGGAACACCAGAAGTAAGAGGCTGCTCGGCAAACACCAATCCATTCCACGTCATCTAGTAGGAGTGGCCTGCCAGGAAGGAAGCAATCCAAGAGTGAGCAGAGCCTGAGATGCCCAAATCATTGAGGATAGAAAGTAGGATGCTATGGTTCACAGTGTGGAAGACAGCTGATAGATCGAGTACTCTTGATTGTTGTTGTTGATTGCTCTTTCAGGTTTCAGGCTTTGTCTATAAAAGCACTTTGTGGTAAATGCTGATGTAAAAGGGCTTTATAAAATAAATTAGATTTTGATTTGAAGAACTAAACAGTCATTTTAATTGACAAAAAAAGTTACTTTCCATTACTTCCATTACTGCATGTCTTACACATGTAGACTACTGTATGTTAATAGACATAGATAACATTACACTCAACATGTGCATATAGTTACACAAATTATGATAAACAATAATTATTAATTAGAATAATTGGATAACATCAAAAAATAAAGAACATATTCACCCTCTCGCAACACTTTTATGATCAATAAGAGAGTTCAGGCCGACTGAAGATTTTTGGCTTAAAATGATCACTGTTTTTGTGGTGAAGAACCGAAAACCACATGGCATGCCTGAAATTAAGAAATGGCATATAGCTTTTACTTAAAGCTGTTGAGCTTGACAACAATCCCTATATAACAACACAAATGAATGGATTAAAATAATCTACTAACTTGCCTAGACAAGTGATGTCTATGGAGGGCATAGGGGCATGTGACCCCTCAGATGTCCTGTTTGTGTCAGATGTTAAATTATTCACTAAATTTTGAACTTAAGACAGCTTTTAGCATAAGAATTCAAAAGATCCCCCAGATGCATTTTGAGGGGGTACACCTCCTGGACACCCTAGACCTACTCTTATTTGCACTGCCCAAATAGATACACAGATGATGCAATCTTTATTGCATGCTGTCCTCTCCCATCTGCACAAAAGGTACATGTATGTGAGGATGCTCATTGTTTACAGCTTACAATGTTCAACCTCGTAATACCACCTAAGCTTGTCAATAAGCTCAGGACGCTGAGACTGGACACTTCCCTCTGCAAATGGATCCTGGACTCCCTGAGGGCATGCCCACAAGCGGTGAGGGTAGGCAGCAACAGATCCGCCACTTTCAACACCAGGGCCCCTTGGGTGTGTGCTGAATTCCCTTTCTTTACTCCTTCAGCACCATAATCAAGTTTGCTGAGTGTAGTTGGCCTGATCACAGATGGCGATGAGACAGCCTATGACATCATTAAAACAAAGGAGCTGATTGTGGATTCTAGGACAGGAAGGGGCGAGAATGCCCCATTCACATCGACGAGACTGAAGTCGAGAGGGTAGAAAGCTTCAAGTTAATTGGGGTCAACATCACCAAGAAACTGACATGGTCCACACCCACTCAGTCAATGTGGAAGAGAGAACATCAGAGCCACTTCCCACTTAGGAAGCTAAGCATTTTTGCCATGGGCCCCCGAATCTTCAAATAGTTCTAAAGCTGCAGCATCTGAACAGGGTGCATCACTGCATGGCATGGAAACTGCACCACTCTCAAGCACGGCACTTTAGAGGATATAGTGCAAACAGCCAAGTTGATGACACAAGTTCCATCAGTTAAGATCTCCACGCCTGGCAGTGTCTCTAAAATAATCAAAGAGACCAGCAACCATAGACTATTGTACTATTGTATATACTGTACACACTACCGCATGGCAGGCATGGTGTTCCTTTCCAGTGGCTAAAGTCCGGAACCATCAGAACATTGCACAGCATAGCCCCAGGTCAAAAGACTGTTAACAAATGATAGAATATTAAGGTAAATGGATGATCAAATGTACATTTTTTGCATTATCCTTTCAGAATTAAAAGCATACACTTTGCCCACTTGCACATACTCACTTCACACATACACATTTATTCATACAGAACTTGAACACACAGTGGACTCTGAAAGTATTTGTATTACAGCATTTTGGATTTGAAATGATTCAATAACTATAGGGTTAAAGTGATGTCACCTTCAAGTAGAGGGTATTTTCATCCATGTCAGATTAACTGTTTAGTTATTTGCTCATTTTGTAGCTAATCCCCACATTTCGGGTGCAAAAAGTATTGGGAAAGATTAAAATGATGTACAAGAGTGGATGTACAAGCAGATATGTTTAGCAATTGGTCGCATATCCTCTGCATACAATAATAGCATGAAGTCTGCAACGCATAGACATCACCTGATGCTTGGTATCTTTCCTGGTGATGCTCTGTTTCTGGCCATATTTTCTTGTTGAAAAGCATGCTCAGTTGTATTCAGAAGTGGTGATTGACTTGGCCAGTCAAAAACTTTAAAGGTTTTGGCCCCTGAAAAGCTGTTTTTTGCTATTGCTGTGTATTTGAGGTCATTGTCCTGCCGCATGATGAAACATTGTGTTACATGTGTTTAGTGTCTCGGTTGTACTTCGTTGTACCTGAGCAGACAACATCTTTTTTCTACACTTCAAAATTCATCTTGCTGCCGTCATCAGCAGTTACATCATCAATGAGGAAATGTTGAGCCATTTCCAGTGGCAGCCATACATGCCATAAAAATGTCAAGAACCATTAGGCACTCCATATATACAGTTAGGTCCGGAAAGATTTGGACACTAACACAATTTTCATAATTTTGGCTCTGTACGCCACAACAATGGATCGGAAATGAAACAACCGGGATGCAATAGAAGTGCAGATTTTCAGCTTTAATTCAAGGGGTTGAACAAAATATCATATGAAACGTTTAGGAATTGCAACCATTGTCATACACAGATGCCTTATTTCAGGGTCTTAAATGTAATTGGACACATTAACACAAACATAAATGAAATGTTCATTTTTAATACTTTGTTGAGAATACTTTGCAGGCAATGACTGCTTGAAGTCTGGAACGCATGGACCAAACGCTGGATTTCCTCCTTTGTGATGCTTTGCCAGGCCTTTACTGCAACTGTCTTCAGTTGTTTGTGAGTCTTTCTGCCTTAGGTTTTCAGCAAGTGAAATGCATGCTCGATTGGGTTGAGATCTGGTGATTGACTTGGCCATTGAAGAATATTCCACTTCTTTGCCGTAAAAAACGTCTGGATTGCTTTCGCAGTATGTTTTGGGTCATTGTCCATCTGTAAAGTGAAGCACCGTCTAATCAACATGGCTGAATTTGGCTGAATCTGAGCAGACAAAATATCCCTATACACTTCAGAATTCATCCGGTTGCTTTTATCTTCTGTCACATCATCAATAAACACTAGTGATCCAGTGCCATTGGAAGCCATGCATGCCCATGCCAACACACTACCTCTACTGTGTTTTACAGATGATGTAGTATGCTTCAGACCATGAGCCATTCCAAGACTTCTCCATCCTTTTTTCTTCCCATCATTCTGGTAAAGGTTGATCTTAGTTTCATCTGTCCAAAGAAGGCTGTTCCTGAACTGGGCTGGCTTTTTTAGATTAGTTTTTTGGCCAAATCTAAGTCTGGCCTTTCTAATCTTGTGGCTTATGAATTGTTTGCACCTTGTGGTGAACCCTCTGTATTTGCACTCGTGAAGTCTTCTCTTCATGCTAGACTTGGATACTGATATGCCTACCTTCTGGAGAGTGTTCTTCGCTTGGCTGGATGTTGTGAAGGGGTTTTTCTTAACCATGGAAAGGATCCTGCGATCATCTACCACTGTTGTCTTCTGTGGACGTCCAGGCCTCTTTGTGTTGCAGAGCTCACCAGTGTGTCCTTTTTTTCTCAGAATGTACCAAACTGTTGATTTGGACACTCCTAATTTTCCTGCTATCTCTCTGATAGAATTTTTTTTTTTTGCAGCCTAAGGATTGCCTGTTTCACTTGCATTGAGAGTTCCTTTGACCGCATGTTGAGGGTTCACAGCAACAGCATCAAAATGCAAATGCAACACCTGGAATCAACTCCAGACCTTTTACCTGCTTAAATGATGAAGAAATAACGAAGGAATAGCCCACATCTGTCCATGAAACAGCTTTTCAGTCAATTGTCCAATTACTTTTGGTCCCTTGAAAAAAAGGGGGCTACATATTAAAGAGCTGTAATTCCTAAACCCTTCCTCCAATATGGATGTGAATACCCTCCAATTAAAGCTGAGAGACTGCACTTTAAGCCTGTATTCATTATTTAACTGTAACTTGAATATATTTTGGTAAACAGCCAAAATAACAAAACCTGTGTCAGTGTCCAATTATGTCCGGACCTAACTGTATTTGACTGTGCTAATGTCAAACCCCCATTTCAGTTGGCCTAAAAAGTTCCTCTTTTTAAAATTGTAAAGCAATAGTAAGCTTCACTGAGAACTGACGTTAAACCTACAGTAAGATGCTCAAATATTACCGGGGGAAACTCCTCATGCCTCCATTTTGGATTAAGTTACACAATATGTCCACATGGTGGCATTTTAACTCTGTCCTAGAATAAGCGATTGCATCATTGTTGAAGCAAGTGACTACACTGTATTCATCCTGTCATTTCTAAATTGTTTAGAAACCCAGTATATTGCAAACCACCCTGCAGTGTGTGGATCTTTTCCTTGAATTAACTCAATTTTATTGTTTTTTTTAAAGGCGTATTATTATGTTTTCAAAACATTCATTTAAATCCCACACCCTTAATCCAATTGAATTAATGTGCTGCTTCAGAGTTTGTAAATGTGAGACGGTTTAACATGATCTGATTGTACAATATTTGACCCTGCAATCTATACTGTAACAATAAAACTAGTCTTTATAATCAAAATAGTAGCAGTGATGAAGTGATGATCACTCAGGTATTGTAAATGTTATTTCTTTCTAAATACATGGATTATATGTATACATACATATATATATATATATATATATATATTTATATATATGTATACATATAATCCATGTATTTAGAAAGAAATAACATTTACAATAACTGAGTGTATATATATATATATATATATATAATGTAAGATTTTGCACCCTGTACTAATTGATATAAATCATCAGGAGCTTTAGTGTGTGTCACTTAGTTGACAGACAACTTTGATTTTAGCAGACTTAGCTACATGGCATTTATTCTGCATTTAAATATTTTAGTTAGATATTTTTTATTTGGGTACATTGTGAATCAGGAACATCTTATACAGTGGGCTAGTTATTCCATTGTCCTCTTGGAGAATAGCTCAAGGTGAACTGTTGTCTTATAAATGCTCTGTAAGAAGGGAGTCGTGATGCATGACAGCTCTCATAAAACTCTGCTCCCAAATCGTAGAGCCATTAAGAAATAATGAGGCCCTCTGAGATTGCATCAATTGATTAGAGGAAAAAAAAGAGGTAAAACTGTTAAAGAAAGGCAAGCAAAAACAGCATTGCTGGTTTCCCTCTTTTCAATAGTGTTTGCCTTTGAGGTGACTCTCAGTCCCATGTGCGACTTGGCTGAGGAAGCACAACAAGTTAGAAAGTTGCAGTTTTGAAATTTACTTAGTTCTTCTCCCTGTAGATCGTACACTGAGATCATTTTCAGTCACACAGATAATTTGTTTGTCGACAGGATCCCAATATTGACACTGAGTTTGTAATCAACTTCTCCAAAAGGTAGTTTTTTTATTTATTTTTTTTTTTTTACTATTTAAGGAGTTATGGTATTGCTGGCATCAGAGGTATAAATTTGAACAGTTCTAAAATTACAAAAAAGATTGTACAAAATGGCCAAATTATAATTGGATTTGCCTTGGTGGTGGTTTTAGAACAATTTACATTAGGGTGAACATATTTTATTGTACCTGCCCCAATTGTCAATATTTGTACAACATAGACAAGAGATTGATTGCTTGTACCACAACAATGATGTGAATGTAACCCTTGCAGACAATGCCTAACACTTTTTTTGGTTTATATATGTATATGGACTAGTCAAAATGATATCAGCTATGTTTACAAGGGGGACACAATGATGTCCCTGAGACTCAATTTATCCAACTAAACAGCCTGTGAACAGTACACAATAATAGCTGCTTTTTCACTATTGGGCACAGTAACAGTGGGGTGAAGAATACTTTGCCTGTCTCCAAATTATTTTCCATCACTTGACAACTGCCAGTCAGGTTATGAGAGATGACACCTTGCACATTTACAGTGCTACCTGCTATCTGGTGAGATATGGAGTTAAATATCTGCCAAAAGGTTAAGCGTACCTATTGATAGGATCATAAGAAAATACATTTGTAAATTGGTAAGATAATAAAAAAGGCATACATAAAACATGAAACGTTAATGTGAAATTAGATCTGTGAACATACAAACATCATTTAGTTATTTAGTATTTTAACAAGTTCTCATTTTACAGCAACAACCCGGGGAAAATAACAAAGACCCATGAAGCAATGCTGTTTGAGTATTTGGGACCACAAGAAGTGTGTAGGCCTACACAATAATACAATTTCTATAAGTTTTAGATTTTTTATTACACGTGAATCTGATGTACAAATAAAGTAACAAATAACAGTTACGTACATGGATTCTGCACATGAAAATCAGTTTTCACTATGCATGCATTGTGACGTCTGCTCCGCGTGGCACCGCAGCTTCTCTTCCTATCGGGCGTTCCACCTCACCTGTTTACTAACCACCGGCCAGAGAGTGATGGCAGCAGCGCACCCTGAGAATGCACCTATTTTCACTTAGTCATTAGTTCAGTATATATTGGTTCTGTTAGTCACACTGCAGCACAGAATATTGTTTCTTGTCCGAACGTGAGGTGTGTTTTTTTTCTCCAGATAAAGTAGTGAACCGTTTTTGCTCGAGTTTTATCTCCTTTTTTTCACTGCCTCATTTTTACGCACACATTGCACTCGCACCGTCACATGCATGAAGAGAGAAGAGACTTTTAAATTGAAATCTTGCAGGATACCTGTTTCCGGTTTCCCCGATTTCCTGTTGTTCACACTGCCTATGCTTGTTATAATATTAGCGCTCCTCCTTTTGGGAGGATGAGATGAAACTGCCAAAACTCCAGATCATGATGTTGTACTTGAGAATTGTAAAACTAGATTCTTAAAAGCAAAAATATTAGTCCGTCATCATAACAGGGTGTTTGTATGTTCAAAGATCTAATTTCACGCTTACCAATCACTTTAAATAAACAACAGGCCGGAAATCATTAAAATAAATCTTATTCTCATAGAGTTTTGATTAATATTGTTGTTTAATTTTGTAATTAAACACTTCATTAGGTTACTCCTAGAGGAGCTACATTCAGTCCACACTTTCAGTATGATCTCCCTGTCTAATTTCACTTATTAGCATGGCATATAGTGTTGATACATGATAGGGTTAAGCCCTGAGTACTGGTTGACAGACTTACAGATGTACTGTGGATATAAAAAGTCTACACACCCCTGTTAAAATGCCAGGTTTTTGTGATTTAAAAGAACGAGACAAAGATAAATCATGTCAGAAAATTTTTCACTTTTAATGTGATCTATAATGTGAAAAATTCAATTAAAAACAAATTGAAATCTTAGAGGGGGACAAATGAAAAATAAAAACCTTACAATAACCTGGTTACATAAGTGTGCACACCCTCTTATAACTGGGGATGTGGCTGTGTTCAGAATTAACCAATCACATTCAAACTCATGTTAAATAGAAGTCATTACACACCTGACATCATTTAAAGTGACTCTGATTAATCACAAATAATGTTCAGCTGTTCAAGTAGGATTTTCCTGACATTTTCTTAGTTGCATCTCAGAGCAAAAGCCATGGTCCACAGAGAGCTTCCAAAGCATCAGAGGGATCTCAATGTTGAAAGATATCAGTCAAGAGAAGGGTACAAAAGAATTTCCAAAGTATTAGATATACCATGGAACACAGTGAAGACAGTCATCATCAAGTGGAGAAAATATGGCACAACAGAGACATTACCAAGAACTGGACGTCCCTCCAAAATTGATGAAAAAACGAGAAAAAAAATGGTCAGGGAGGCTTCCAAGAGGCCTACAGTAACATTAAAGGAACTGCAGGAATTTCTGGCAAGCACTGGCTGTGTGCTACATGTGACAACAATCTCCCGTATTCTTCATATGAATGGGCTATGGGGTAGGTTGGCAAGACGGAAGCCTTTTCTTACAAAGAAAAACATCCAAGCCCGGCTGAAGTTTGCAAAAACAAACATCAAGTCCCCCAAAAGCATGTGGGAAAATGTGTTATGGTCTGATGAAACCAAGGTTGAACATTTTGGCCATAATTCCAAAAGGTATGTTTGGCGCAAAAACAACACTGCACATCACCCAAAGAACACCATACCCACAGTGAAGCATGGTGGTGGCAGCATCATGCTTTGGGGCTGTTTTTCTTCAGCTGGAACCGGGGCCTTAGTCAGGGTGGAGGGAATTAAGAACAGTTCCAAATACCAGGCAGTTTTGGCACGAATCCTTCAGGCATCCGTTAGAAAGCTGAAGATGAAGAGGAAGTTCACCTTTCAGCACGACAACGACCCAAAGCACACATCCAAATCCACAAAAGCATGGCTTCACCAGAAGAAGATTCATGTTTTGGAATGGCCCAGCCAGAGCCCAGACCTGAATCCAATTGAACATCTGTGGGGTTATCTGAAGAGGGCTGTGCAGAGGAGATGTCCTCGCAATCTGACAGATTTGGAGCGCTTTTGCAAAGAAGAGTGGGCAAATATTGCCACGTCAAGATGTGCCATGCTAATAGACTCCTACCCAAAAAGTCTGAGTGCTGTAATAAAATCAAAAGGTGCTTCAACAAAGTATTAGTTTAAGGGTGTGCGCACTTATGCAAACAGGTTATTGTGGGTTTTTTATTTTTTCCCTTCAAAGATTTCAGTTTGTTTTTCAATTGAATTGTTCACGTTATAGGTCACATTAAAGGTGGAAAAAGTTCTGACATGATTTATCTTTGTCTCATTCTTTTACATCACAAGAACCTGGCATTTTAACAGGGGTGTGTAGACTTTTTATATCCACTGTATATGCACACAACACAAGCCTATCATAACATACCAAGGTGACAGGCTGTTTATTCCTTGTAGGGAAAAGGAAATCTTCGTGCACCTTTGTGTAGGGCTGCAGCACTCCCACGTCCTGTGGCTATACCTTCTGAATAAACACCCTCATATTTGAAAATGGTCCAAATTAAGATCAGTAAATTGGCATTATAAATTGTCATCTGTAAAAACTACTGAGCAATATTGTATTTTTTATTATTATTTTCCTAGAACTATTACTTAGGTTTTTTTAACAGGTTGCCCACTACTTTTCTCACAAAATACCTTTAAAAGGATCACAGCACTGAATGTTTTGTTTTAGGAGATTTGGAGATTGAAGAACATATTGGGAGGGATCTTATATCAATTCTACATAGAGCATCATTGCATATCCTTGTTATACTTACTGTAGTTTGTGCTTATGGATTGTGCACATCACTTCAAACCACGTTTTCAATCCATGAGACTGAGATGGCCATTGATTTTTTTGGGTCAATTGACACTTTATTTGTAGATTTGATTTGTTCATTGGGTTGCTGTCTTGGGGGAAGATGCTTTTGCGGCCAAGTGACAACTTCCTGACAGAGGCAACCAGGATTTTGGCTAGAATATCCTAGTACTGGGTAATGTTCATGATGCCGTTGACCTTAAAGAACACAAGGCACAAAGAACAGGGAAGGGAAATTATCCCCATAACATCACAGATCCACCACCTTATTTTACAGTGGACAAGATGCATATTGCATCTTGTTCTCTTCACTGAGTAATCAAAGAACGATTGTACTAGGCCACACAAACTGTTTAACAGATTTAATTTTAGGATAAGTGGCGAAATTACCTACCACCGGATGCTTTGAGGAAATTATTTTTTCTACTGTTTATTCATTCATTTGTATATTTAGGGGGAGGTATGTGAAATGGGGCATCTCAATAAACAGTACATCCACCGTGTATGAACTAACTGTAACGTTTCCCTTATTATAATGGATTTTTTCATATAGTGTATGTATTGTTTATGTAATACAGTCTTTTTTGCTAATATTGTCATCGGTGTCAATCATTTTGATGGTGACTGTAATGTTGAAGCCTGTAATTAGTTCCACTTACCATTCCTCCTACTCATGACACACCCAGTCAATATCCTGTGGCCTCCACTGTTTCTGGCTTGTCTCCCAGTGACTTTTCTCTATGCCTATTGCTTTCTTTTTTATTGTTCAGCCAACAAGAAGTACATTTTTATATTCTCCATATGCTTTTCCACCCAACCATGTGCCCTTCTACCCTTCGGCATCCTGTAACGAATTTATTACCTGAATTGAAATACAACATATACATACTGTGGTACAGACTTTACCACCTTATCTAGCAAAGCAAGTCTTTCTAAAAGTACACCTGTTGACATTCTCCCAAAGCCCAAAGCTTTATTAAGCCCCTCTGCTGTGCTCCTGTGAAATCGGGCAAGCTCTGTTGGACCTCTGGTTTTAAGATATGCACAGTGGCATGGGACCATACTGGGTCACTTGTCACTTCATTTAAAAGAGAGCCCTGCATCTATTCTCACAGCAGATGTGTTCTGATCTGAGGAAAGGGATTTCTGTATTACAGAGGCTGCGGAGCTCTGATTTTCAAACCTGTAAAGGTGCTTGAATTAACCTTTGTATTCAGTCACGCAGTGATTCCACTTCCCGGGGTAGGACATGGCCCAGATTACTCATTACAATCCAAATTACTCCCAGTCCAAGAGCCAGAATGGCATTCCCATTTTTTCTGCCTGTTAAATGAGCTGGAAATCCAATCTCACAATGTATTTTTGAGGTTGGAGGAAGAATGTATCATAACTCACTGCTCATTTCCTCAGATGTATTCTACAAAGAGACAGGCAGAGACAGGGTCAGACAGAAATCATATCAAAATATGGTGGAAAGACATTTTTCTGATTTATAAAAACTATTCTATTTGTTTTTATTAATTTATTTTAGCTCCCAGTACTCCAAATTATTTAAGTCAGAATTCAAAGACCAGTTAAATGTTCATTTCTTTATTTTTTATCATTTTTCACATTCAGGTCCAGTTCTAGGCACAAGCAACATATGCGGTCGTTTTGGTCCCCCGACCACTACCACTGACCAGTAGGGAGCCACTGATAAGGGTGAGAGGGCCCCAAATCCAATTTTCCTTAGGGCTCCCAAAAGGGTAGAGCCGGCAGTGTCCACATTGTAGAAAACTAGTGAAGACATCAAAATTATGAAATAACACATGCAGAAGCGGAAATAGCATGGGGGCAATGGGGCATTGGCAGCAGGGCCCACTACATCTAGGGGCCCCGCAAGGGGATCCACGTTCCACCACATAATTTTTTTTTTTAATAATTATATACCAAAGACCAAATATTATTAAGACATATTATACTATACTATGTAAAAATGGATATATAATATCATAGGTTATACTGTTTGATTTCAGTAAATCCTGGCACTTATCTGAGCTGTTGTTGCTTATTTTATGAAGTAGCCTATTGAATAAAGAAATCTACAGAGTATGTCGTTATACCCCCTTGCAGGGCCCCTTGGCCTGGAACGCGCACCTGCACTGCTGGTGGGGCGGGACCAGGGTCTCCAAATTCATTATACATTTATTTAATAATTTGATAAAAACACTTTTGGTATCTTACGTCATAATGTACCAAAAATGCATTAAAATTATTCTTAAAAATTATCATTGCAAACAGATTATTTAGCCAAACTTTTGTTTTTTCAATAAAATAATGACCGGGTGTCTTTCAATATTTGATTGACGTGTATCCTATCCTATCAGTTGCCAAGCTGTATGTCTTGTTTAGACTAGCATTAGTTAAGTTCGATAGGTAAAAGAATGGAAAAAAATACGTAAGGAAACGTAAGGAATGAAAAAAAAAGAAAAGTGTAATTGCATCCTGTGTTCCACTTAATACTTACTTTTTCAAACCAACAAGACGTGACAACAAGAACCATCACGATGACGTGGAAATGGAAAATCCAGCCTCTGTTGCTAGTAGTAGTGCTAGCTCTAGCCTGACAGTGGCTGATGAAGCTGACATGGAAATCTCACACAAAGAGGACCACCAGCAACTCAATAGCATTAGAATTTAAAACAGCACCAGCACAGGTGATAAGGAAGTGCAGGAGCAGAAAGATGATAATTCCACAGTCAAGTAAGGGCAGCAGCTAATGATGTTTTTGCGGAGCTGGCCAAGAGTGAATGTGACTGAATGACTGACCCTTGTTAAATAGCGTAGTGGTTAGAGACGCGGACATGTAACCAATAGGTCAAAGCAAATTATGCATTAGGATTTGTTCCGGATAGACATAAACTTCTCTGGCTACAACCTTCAGTAACTGCGTTACAGTAAGCCTAAAATAAAACTAATATTGTGACTATTTCTGGTGGATTTTCGAAGTACGCCTCCATGTTTGCTTTTTGGGTGAGGATAGACAAAAACCAATGAAAATGCTGGGAAAGTCTGGGCAGATCCTAGTATGGGCTTCTGTACATATAGGAAAGGGATCGAGAGGATTGAGTTGCATGAAAAGTCTAGTGTTCACAGCAACGCTGAGAAGTTATTTTTAATGACCAAGTACCATATTAGTCAGGACAGCACAGTGGTTTCGGAATTAATAAGAGCGGATAGGGAGCAGGTGGAGAGAAACAGGAGAATCCTTCAAAGGTTGACAGATGCCACAAACTTATTAGATGAAAAGGGACTGGCATTTCGCGGCCACAAAGAATATGCTGGGCTGGGCGCACCTGACATGAATGAAAGGAATTTCTTAGAGCTTCTTAAATTGCTAGCCCAGTACCATTCCATCCTTGAGCAGCACCTGATGAACCCGGTGGGAGGCCATATAAGATACCTCAGCCACAAGTCACAAAACGATCTTATTGAGGCTCTTGCCAGTGAAACATTGAGCATTAATATAAATGAAGTCAAAGATTTTCTCTGTTATCGTAGATTCAACGATAGATATAACAAAAATAGATCAGTTTTCTCCATCATTAAGATAATGTCACTGAAAGAGGCAATAGCATCGAGCGCTTTGTGAAATTTGTCAGAGGTGTCAGATGGCGGAGCAGAGTCCTTTTATGATCTGTTGAAAAGCGCCCTCAACAACGACCATGGCCTGAATGTGAATCTAATGAGAGGGCAAGCTTATTATGGGGCGTGGATCATGTCTGGATACTTAACGGGACTACAAGCCAGAGTAAAAAAAACCGTTCCCACAAAGCTTTCTATGTGCGGTGTTGCACACATAACCTCAGTTGAATTCTTATGGATGCTGCGTGCTCCTTGTGTACCGCAAAAGTTTTTTTGGGGGTACACTCGAGACCCTGTACTGCTTTCTGACTTCTAGCCTTCCAAGGTTTAAAATACTTCAGGAGGAACAGGAAAACATGCGGTTAGAGAGAGTGGTTCTCACACTCAAGAGCCTATCGGATACAAGGTGGGCCTTCAGAAAACCGGCCACAGAAGCGGTTGTACAGAGCGTTCCCGCTATTCTTGAAGCGCTGCGCCGGATAAAACACCATAACAATATTACGGCAAAGACGGCCTCTGAAGCCGATGGCCTACTCTCAAAAATGAGCACATTTGACTTTATGTGTATGTTGGTGTTTTGGAACAGTTTACTAAAGAAAACGTACATTTTATCTATCTGCAAAAGGATTCGATAGATGTAAACACTACAGTGGATCTCAATGACAGCTGCGTGGCTCAGATCAAACATATGCGCAACGATGAGGTCTATGACCAGATGGAGAACACCGCGAAAGAGATGGCCTGACAGAACAACGCTCCCACTGAGTTTGCAGAAAAGAGAGTGCGCACAAGAGATGGATTTCAATACCAGGACCCACAGGACGACCCCATTCTGGAAAGCAAAAGGCGCTTTAAAACTGATGTATACTATTACATTCTTGACGTTTTTGTTGGGCAGTTTGAGAATCGATTTGCTGACTTCAGAGAAATAGCAAGATTGTTCTCTGTGCTCAACCCAAAGTGGTTTGAGCTTCCTGATAGAGAAAGGAATATGCTTGAGCTCGGACATTTCTACTCGGAAGACATTTCCAAGCCAGAGGAAATTGAGAGTTCCTCTCTTTCTGCACAACCTATTCATGGATCTCAATACGGATGCAGTCCTACCATTCCTAATTGCTAACGACATGCACCGAGCATATCCAAATCTAATGGTTCTACATAGAATTTACAAAACCATACCCATCAGCAGTGCCAGTGCAGAGCGAAGTTTCAGCCACCTGAAACTCATCAAGAGCCATTTTCGGGCATGCATGGATGAGGCTAGACTATCCAACCTCACTTTGCTTTGTATTGATCATGGCATTGACATTGACAAAGCCAATGTGGTTGGCAAGTTTGCCAACATGAAGCTATGGAAGATTAAGTTTTAAAACGGGACCTTGATTTGTAAATAGTTCGTTCATCACCTTTTGGGGATTTTACTTCGTTAACATTACATTACAAGATGGCTAAATGGGCTGAGCAGAGACAACCTGGTGAGTGAAACATTTGTTGGTCTTTATTAATAGGTCTAAGAGGAAATAAGTCAGAATGTTACAGGCCCTCTTGCTCATCACCTGTCAGGATGTAGGGCAGACCGTGCATGTTTTCTATTCTGCTTAAACTGTTGCCTACGCTGTGCCTCTTTAGTAGTTATAGACCGCAATGTGTATAATTTATCTATGAATCTAGGCCTATTTGTCTGCTTAACAGGTGCTTTATGTGTTTCCGACGATAAATGATTGATGGGTGTGTGTGGGGCCCATGAGAGCACGCTGTCCACTCTGTGCATAGAGTTAGTTCCGCCGCTGCACTTATGGAATCATGTAGTAACCTAAAAAGTGTTAAACACGTCAAAATACGTTTATATTTTACATTCTTAAAAGTAGCCACCATTTGCCTTGAAGAAAGCTTTGCACACTCTTGGTATTCTCTCTGCCAGCTTCATGAGGTAGTCATCTGGAATGCCTTTTCCAAAAGTCTTGAAGGAGATCCCATATATACTGAGCACTTGTTGGCTGCTTTTCCTTCACTCCGCAGTCCAACTCATTCCAAACCATCTCAGTTGGGGTGAGGTTGGGAGTTTGTGGAGGCAGCACTAAATCACTCTCTTTCTTGGTCAAGTAGCCCTTACACAGCCTGGAGGTATGTTTTGGGTCATTGTCCCTTTGAAAAAATAAATGATAGTCCCTCTATGCGCAAACAAGATGGGATGGCGTATCGCTGTAGAATGCTGTGGTAGCTATGCTGGTTGAGTGTGCCTTGAATTCTAAATAAATAGCAGACATTGTCACCAGTAAAGCACACCCACACCATCACACCTCTTCCCCATGCTTCACGGTGGGAACCACACATGCAGAGATGATCCCTCTCAATTACTTGGACTGTGTGATGCATTTATTGGGCCTACATTCTGAAGAGTAGTTAAAGATGCACTATGCAACTTTAACGCCACTTTAATGCCACTTATCGGCAGTTAGTTGAATACTGGTTCTACAGCTCGATTAGGTTCTGACACTATCATTACTAACTACGAGCATACTGACCGGTCTGAAGCATTGTCACCTCCAACAGTTGTTGCTGGAGCAATAAACACAGACTTTCATTTCAAATGGGGTTAATGGGCCCTTTCCATAACTACGGAACACAGAATAAACAAAGTAAACAGCTAAACCAATCAAAACGTCATCAGGGCTTTCTATTGCATTCTATTGCATCTATTGCCATATTTCAGACACTCGTTGATGGCTATCTAGTGAACATGAAACCATAATTGTGCTAGCTAGCTGGAACAATAATTAGTGTAGGTACAATTGAAATACACATGAAATAAAAGGTTAAACGTGTTTGAAAAGGGAGAAGGCTAATGCTGTATTGCACATTAATAAAACAACAGCTTTGCAGTAAAAGTACATGGTGTAGAATTGTAAAAACAGGGGAATTTAACTACTGAGTTGTGCTGAAGTAACAGTACTGTCAGGAAAGTAATGAAATACAGGAGTGCAACATATCAACTGTTGATGGGTAATTGCCACATTCTGACGTGGTTGTAGCGGTCTTCATTCTGTATTGTTTTGTGGAACTTTCCTTACAGCTTCCTTTTTATTTCAGCATAAACAAACAAACGATAAATCGGTAGCTAGCATACTCTTACCTAGTGTTGCCATCTCAGATACAAAGCTTTTTCCCTACAACATTCCTAGGAGCTACCTTCTATATTTCGCAGAAACATGCTTACTATTGATGTGTAGTTACCATGTTGTTACCCAATTGTTTCCTCTTTGTTTCTATGTTGTTTCCTGGAAATAACCTAGTCATTACCTTGTTATTTCCATACTGCCAAATAAAATGCTACCCATAAATCATAAATAGAAATGTTGCCTAAAGCATTTTTGGTAGAATAGAAATATTAAAAAACCTAACATTTAGGTAGAATGTTCACAGGGTAAAGGTCTGCTGTGTTCCTCATATGGAAATGCAGTCATCACGTCTCCTTCATGTGTCCCTCTACCAGTAAGCAAACAACATGATTTAAACAACTCTATTTTGAAAACCTGTGGATATGGTCTCAGTGAAAGATCCACTTAATACTTTCTACTGTGAAAGAAAGTGGTAAAACAATTAAATTAAGTTTAAATCATGTGGGTGATTGACTGATACAAAAAACTCCAGTGGGCGGTAGAGATAAGACAATCAATCACCGCAATAAACTATAACATTATACATGCTCAGGACTACTGATTGATTGACTTTTCATGAAATCTGTGGGTAAGGCTAAGTGGAATTATTTATACTTAAAATGTTTTGTTCCACTTAATATATTACACTTACCACTTATTATATTAAAACACAACATAAAAATGTGTAGAAATTCTTTGAATCATCTACTTTATATGAGAATATAAAATTGTCTTTATATTACATATAGTCTAATCTCACCACATAATGACAGGAAAGTGCCATCTAGCAGTTTTAAATACCCTTTATATCTGACAGTCCTGTGAGCTGACGAGTGGCTGGAAAGCCCTATGGGTGTTATAAATTGGCCAGTATCACCCAGGGAGCGGGGATGCACTGTCTGCAGGGATTTTCTGATCTTAACGTGCTATAGCAAGTCCCTAAGGGGTTTTGGTCATCATGTGAGTGTGCCCTCACATGTAGATGAAACAAGGCTGTAGATACGGTGAAGGAGAAAACATTTTGCAGTTAGAGGGCAGTATACGTGTTAAACTAAAGTATGACTCCAACCCAGAACTTGTTGCAATTACTGCAACAAAAATATCACAGGTGACTGCAGATATTGCACTTGTACTGCAGGTGGTTCATTTCACACTGTGGCATGTGCTGTGGGCTGAGTTTGCCATTGTACAACAGTGTATGAATACCCTGCTAAGAAAAACCTGAGGGGAGCAGGGGAACATAACAAGCATACCTGAATAACAATGCCAGTCATTCACAGAAATCTGTTGTGAAATGGGATAACGATGTGGTTGTGCGTTTATGTCAACCAAGGTTGGTGCAATGATGTCACTATACTATCTAACTCTTGCTCTCCAGGTCTGGATTATATTCTCACCCACTGCAAATTCTATTTAGCCCACAAATTCTGCTTAATCATTTTGGCACAGAGCTCCTCTGCATCCACAGCGCAACCTGATACTGGCTGATCACATGAAACGGTATTCCCAGATACTTGCAACTGGTGAAATATCCAACAAGACATAATATAGTTATGGCCAATATTTACAGCTCTATCAAAGGAGTATACCACACTTCCATCAATGCCCCGCTAGGGAAGTCAGACAAAGTAATGCTTCATCTCATCCCAAACATACAGTGAGTAAATGGATGGAATGACTACACCAGGGCTGCCCAACCCTGCTCCTGGAGATCTACTGTCCTGTAGGTTTTCTCTTCAACCCCATTTATGACTTACCAGGTTAAGCTTTTCATCCAGCTAATTATTAGAATCAGGTGTGCTTAATTAGAGTTGGAGAGAAAAGCTACAGGACAGTAAATCTCCAGGAACAGGGTTAGGCAGCCCGGGACTACACTGTCAGGGTCACATGTTACATCAATGTATGTCTATCAAAAACCTTTGGCAAAAACAAGCCATGGGTAACTGCTGTGCTTAGGGGCCTACGCTGTGACAAAGAGGAAACCCACAAGGCTCTTCACCCTGCCAAACAGGATGCACTCAAGAGCAGGTACTGTACAGAGCCCTCTGTGGAAGCCAAGAAAAAGCATAAATCAGGAATTAGGTCTGTCAAACACAGGTTTAAAATCAGACTAGAAAAGCAGTTTGTATGAAACGGTATCAGACAGATTACGAACTACAAACTAATGGCACCCCTGGCAGTAGTCAAATTTCTCACTGCAGAATAAAGTAACACATTCAGAATAAAGAAAGTGATTTGACTGATAAAAGTCCATCACCTGGACATTTTACCACTAGCCTTGCCACTTGTCCCTCACTGTCACGGTAGGGTGAGGATCAGGGCCACTGTGCCGTGCACTCCCAGTTCCCGTCACTCCACAAACTCACTCATTCATGGTCTTGTCTCCCATCATCACTCACACCAGGCCCCAATTATGTCATCACTATGTGTTTAAATGTTTCTCCTCTGCTCCCCTCACTTGTCGATCATTGTTGTTGCTTTTATGTTGCACATAACGGTCAACATTTGAATGCAATCCGCCTGCGCCTGGTTCCTCTCCACCACCACCGTTACAGAATGATTGACCTCCAAGGAACCAGCAGGTTGGTGTAAATAAATAAAAAAAGAATATTAAAAGTAAACTGCTGTGGCCACATGGAACAGTACCAGTGGTCATGGGAGAAGATAGAGACGCCTGAGGAAGAATACAGGTGTCTCAGCTTTCTTTTCGGACACGACCATCCGATTCTGCGGACGAGAGGGGAGTATTCCTGCCATGGGGACTGGTTCTCCGACCCCCTCTTGTCGGATGACTCAGAGTCAGAGACAGACTACGACTCAATGGACGAGGATGCTATGGAGGGGGTGCTCGAGTGGGACCCTGTTCTGTGCCAGCTGGTCCAGGCCTTCCCCGAGGCCGAGGGGGGTACCAATGCGCTGGCGGGATCCCCTGACTGGGGTCTGCGGCCCACTCCCATACCTCATCCGGCAGCACCCCAGAGGCCTCCCCAGAAAATTTTTAGGGGGGGCTAATGGGGTACCCGAGGGGGGCCTCTTGGGGGCCTGAGGGGGTGTCCCTGCCTTCTGGTCATGGCTCAAGCCCTTTCAGGCCGCCTCCCCAATGCCATGTGAATGGGACGGGCAGTCGGATGGCCATCCAGCGCACCCCAGTCCCTGCTTCATGGCTTGCTGCCACCCCAGTCGCTGCTCCGCGTCTGCTCCACGCCCGGTGCCAGCTCCAAGGCGCCGAGCACCCCCTGCTGCCCCGGAGCCGCAGCCAGCGCACCCTGCTGCCCAGGAGCCGCAGCCAGCGCACCCTGCTGCTCAGGAGCCGCAGCCAGCGCC
Organism: Esox masquinongy; assembly: GCA_016801175.1. NCBI lineage: Eukaryota > Metazoa > Chordata > Actinopteri > Esociformes > Esocidae > Esox > Esox masquinongy. The sequence goes on from JACXGI010000313.1 coordinate 95,596, forward strand.
CCCTGCTGCCCTGGCGCCGCCGCCTGAGCCTGCCGAGGACTGGCCGCTGCCGCCTGAGCCTGCGGCGCCCTCTCCTGTTCCGGCCGCGCTGCCGCCCTGGCCCGTCCCGGCCGCTCAGCCCCCTCAACTGGTTTATGCCGGTGGGGGTTCTGCTGTGCCCCACCCCCCCTCCCTTGGGCCGGGGTTCGGTTTGGCCCGTCTGGTAGCTGGGTCTTTAGGGGGGGTACTGTCACGGTATGGTGAGGATCAGCGCCACCGTGCCGTGCACTCCCAGTTCTCGTCACTCCACAAACTCACCCCAGAGTCATTCATGGTCTTGTCTCCCATCATTACTCACACCAGGTCCCAATTATGTCATCACTATGTGTTTAAATGTTTCTTCTCTGCTCCCCTCACTTGTCGATCATTATTGTTGCTTTTATGTTGCACATAACGGTCAACATTTGAATGCAATCCGCCTGCGCCTGGTTCCTCTCCACCACCACCGTTACAGAATGATTGACCTCCAAGGAACCAGCAGGTTGGTGTAAATAAATAAAAAAAGAATATTAAAAGTAAACTGCTGTGGCCACATGGAACAGTACCAGTGGTCATGGGAGAAGATAGAGACGCCTGAGGAAGAATACAGGTGTTGCACGTAGCGGTCAACATTCGAATGCAATCCGCCTGCGCCTGGTTCCTCTTCACCAACACCATTACACTCACTGATGGCGATGAGCCAATGCACCATGGAGAAGTCAGTCAGCTTGTAGCTTGGTGCGGTTAAAATAACCTTCAATTTAACGGATAAAACTTTAGAGGTGGTGGTTGAAAACCATTAAAATCAACACATTTAAAGCACTAAAAAACTCTACTTATCTCCCTGCATCCAGATATACTATATTTATACTGTAAATGTGTACAGTATGAATCCACTTTAAATCAATGGAAATTACACATTACCTACTCATATACCATTATCTTATGTCGATTTGACAATTAAAGTTGGTTTTAAGTAAGAAACCCCCTTGGGTTAAGAAGGCCCCCTCCCTAATCTAAAAAGACAATGTTTTTTAACATTTTCGCTGGCTACCACAAGACTTGTGAAACTAAAAATATTCTTTTTTTCATCAACATTTTTTATTAATTCTATCAATATCTTTCAAATGATTTTGATGAAGTCAATCAAACAATCTAATTTTTTTGTTGTTGATATAATCAAATTGAGTTTGGGACAGGGGCATGTTATCCACTATGTTGCGTCACCTCTTCTTTTAGCAATACTCTGTAAGTGCTTGGGAACTCAGGAGACCAATTGCTGTAGTTTTGAAAGTGAAATGTTTTGCTATTATTGCTTGATATAGGATTGCAGCTGATCAACAGTTCATGGTCTCCTTTGTCATATTTTTTGTTTCATAATGCGCCAAATGTTTTCAGTGGGTGACAGGTCTGGACTGCAGGCAGGCCAGTTTAGCACCTCGAATCTTGTACTACAGAGCCTTGCTGTTGTAATACGTGCAGAATGTGGTTTGGCATTGTCTTGCTGAAAGAAGCATTGCCTTCCCTGAAAGACATCATCTGGATGGCAGCATATGTTGCTCTAAAACTTGCATGTATTGTTCAGCATTAACAGGACCTTCACAGATGTGCAAGACACCTATGCCATGTGCACTAATGCACCGCCATGCCATCACAGATGCTGGCTTTTGAACTGTGCGCTGATAAGATGGATGGTCCCTCTCTTTAGTCTGGAGGACACGGTGTCCATGATTCCCAAAAATAATTTCAAATTTTGATTCGTCAGACCTCAGTCCATCTTAAATGTGCTCAGGCCCAGGAGAAGGCAGCAGCGTTTCTTGATCTTGTTTAAATATGGTTTCTTCTTTGCATGGTAGAGTTTTAACTTGCATTTGTGGATGCAGCAATGTACTGTGTTCACAGACAATGGTCTTCGGAAGTGTTCCTGAGCACATGAAGTGATGTCCACTACAGAATCGTGTCAGTTTTTAATGCAGTGGGCCTGAAGATCATGGCCATCCAATAGGGATTTTCAGGCTTGTCCCTTGCATACAGAGATTTCTCTGGATTCTCTGAATCTTTTTATTCTGTACCATAGATGATGAGATCCCCAAACTGTTTTGGAATTTGCAATTTTTCGCAGAGTGGTGAACCCCTCCCAATATTTACTTCTGAAAGATTCATACTCCCTGGGATACTCTTTTTATACCCAATCATGTTAATGACCTTTTGCCAATTAACCTAACTAGTTGTGAGATGTTCCACCATGTCTTTTTTTGCATTCCACAACTTTTTCAGTCTATTGTTGCCCCTGTCCCAGCCTTTTTGAAATGTGTTGCTGGCATCAAATTCAAAGTGGGCATATATTTTTCAAGAAACAATAACATTTCTCAGTGTCAATGTTTGATATGTTGTCTTCGTACTATTTTCTGTATAGGATTTAAATTATTTGCACATCATTGCATTATGTTTTTCTTTACATTTTACACAGCATCCCAACCTTTTTTGGAAACAGGGTTGTAAATCCTGACACAATTCAATTTAAGTGAGAATGCAATCAGACCCAAATATAGGAAGTGACCCAAAAATGCTGTCTGTTGGCTGAATTTGTTATGTATTATTAGATATTAAGCAATTGTCAACATAATGCCATGTACAGTACAAACAGTACAGACATGTAGAAATAGCACAAATATTGGAGAAAGTCCACCAAAACTCTGAGGTCTTCAAACATTTTTAGCGATAAATTGAGGGAGAGGATTTCAGCAAACAGTGGATCAGTGACATGTCAAAGTTCAACAACAGTAAATCGAAATTAGCAAGCCATTGGTACTAAGCATCTTACAATCAAATCTTGATTAGTATCCGAGATGTAGCCTAAAGAGTGAAAGACATTACCGAACACATGGTTTATGGTTTACAAAATGTGGTCCGCTTGAAACTGAGCAGTGTGAAATCCTTTTGGACGAAAAAAGCTTGCTTTGATTTGGACTAAACAAAGGGACAAATAGGTGAGAAAACAACCTTGCCTTGCTTTTGGAAAGTATTCAGACCCCCTCATTAGCTCTATATTTTCTTTTATCTCATTCTTAATATATAACTAAGGATATGGTCTCAGTTAGTCTTCACACAATAGCCCATATTGACTAATCAGAAACACTTTAAAAATGTGGGCCAATTTATTTAAAATGAAATATTTAAATAGTATTCATTTATTGAAAAAGAAATACTTAAGTATTCAGACCTTTACCATTACACTGCAAATTAAACTCGGATGCATTCTGTGTCTGTTGATCATCCTTGGGATGTCTCTATAATTTGATTGGAGTCCACCTGAGGCAAATTCAATTGACTAGAAAATAATTTAGAAAGACCCACACCTGTCTATAATTTCCACACTTCATGGTGCATGTCAGACCAAAAAACAAGCCATGAGGTCCAAGGAATTCCCGGTAGACCTCAGAGATTGTGTCATGGCATAGATCTGGGGAAGATCATAAAAAAGATGCTAAAGGATGTAATGTTCCCAGGAGCCCAGTGGGCTCGGTCCTTTTGAAATGGAAGAACTTTGGAACTCAAAGGCTCTTTCTAGAGCTGTCTTTCTTGCCAAACCAAGTAAACAGGCAAGAAAGGCCTTGGTCAGGAAGGTCAATCTGAACTGATATGGCGGTTACTGAGCGCCTGACTGAAGAATGAACAGTACAAAATGCAGAGAAGCCCTTGAAGAAAACCTGCTCCAGTGCCCAGGACTGCAGATTAATTATCTGCACTTCAACAACCCAAAGCTTACAGCCACGATAGTGTGGCTTTGGGACAAGTCTGTGAATGTCCTTGGGTGGCCCAGCCAAAGCCTGGAATTGAACCCCATTGAACATCTGTGGGGAGAACTGTAGATTGCAGTTCACCAATGCTCCCCATCCAATCTGACGAAATTTGTGAGAATCTACAAGAATGGGATGAACTACCCAGATTCATGTGTGCAAAGCTGGCACTGTCAGACATTGACCTTTTTGTTACTGTGCCACTACAATGTTGCTTTGACCTCATGCTTTGGATCATTGTCTGGTTGAAAGGGGAATTTGCTCCCAAGCTACATTTCTTTTACTGACTGCAGTTACTCTTACCTTATTTCCCTATATTTTGCTCCCTCCACTATTTGTTAAATTTTAATAAGATGCCCAGTCCCTGCTGATAAGAAGAATCCCCACCTCATGGTGTTACCCACCACACTTAATTGTAGGGATGGTGTGTCTTGAAGGCATATAGTTAGGTCTGGAAATATTTGGACACGGACACAATTTTCATAATTTTGACTCTGTATGCCACCACAATGGATTTGAAATGAAACAACCGAGATGCAGGTGAAGTGCAGACTTTCAGCTTTAATTCAAGGGGTTGAACAAAAGTATTGCATGAAACATTTAGGAATTGCAACCATTTTCATACGCAGTCCCCCTTATTTCAGGGGCTCAAATGTAACTGGACAAAATAACACAATCATAAATAAAATGCTAATTTTTAATACTTTGTCAAGAATCCTTTGCAGGCAATGACTGCATGAAGTCTGGAACGCATGGACATCACCAAACGCTGGATTTCCTCCTTTGTGATGCTTTGCCTTTACTGCAGCTGTCTGCAGTTGTTGTTTGTGGGTTTTTCTGCCTTAAGTATTGTCTTCTGCAAGTGCAATGCATACTCAATTGGGTTGAGATCAGGTGTGTGACTCGGCCATTGCAGAATATTCCACTTCTTTGCCTTAAAAAACCCTTGCTTTCGCAGTATGTTTTGGGTCATTGTCCACCTGTATAGTGAAGCACTGTCCAATCAACTTGATTTTGGCTGAATCTGAGCAGACAATATATCTCTATACACTTCAGAATTCATCCGGCTGCTTCTGTCTTCTGTCACATCCATAGGCGGAAATCCCGAGGGGGACAGGGGGGACACGACCCCCCCATCCTGGGAAAAAATATGATTTGTCCCCCCTCAATGTATCACTGTGAACATAACTATGTAATCGCAATAATATTAATACTATGCAGTGAAAGCAATTGTGCTCAATATAGACATTTAATTGCATGTTTTTACGTTACAAAAGATTGCAAACCCCCCGCCGTTTGCCTCACAATGGTTTGATCCACTGCCCCCCCAGCCCTCAGCAGTGGCACGTCGTGCAGGTACAGTGAGTGTGTGGGATCTGACGGAGTCTGTTGTTGGTGGCGGACTTTCAGTAGGTAGGACTAACAAAGGATATGTTAGACATTTCTTTATTTCTACCGCTCAATAAAATAAGACATTTATAACTGTCTCCAGCCTTCATTTTCTCTGCATTGAATTACATGTCACACTTCATTAGCTAGCGGTTAGCTGACGTTTTCTAGCTAGCTACAGTAACATCAACCAGTCTTTGCAGCTGTTTGCAACTGATTTCGAGTCAATTAGATTAGATTCAACTTTACTGTCATTGAACAAGTACAAGTACAACGAAATGCAGTTAGCATCTACCTGTAACTAGAAGTGCAAATAGAAGAGGGCAGAAAATGTGCATGTATTTACAAGTATTAAGTATAATGTATATTACAAGTGGAATGTGTAGACGTGCAATGAAGGCAAATGCAGTACAAATGGCAATACTAAATGTGCAATGAGAGAAGCATGAGTCAATAAAGAAGCTTGCAATGCAATGTATGTAATGTTCCTTGGCTGGCAAGATGACAGTGTTTGTGTCAACCGTCTGAGAGGCACTTAATGCACGTAGCTAACATCCAGTAAGTTTGTTTTATGTTGGTGGGGTTCACACACAATAGCTGAATTTTCAGAGCTACAGTAGCGAGAAAACCGAGGGTGTAAACTAAAACAGTATCATAGCACTACTTTTGGTGTCCCCCTCAAGAATGGCTCTTGAAAAAATTTAATGTAATTTTCCCCTCCAAAGTTGATATCAGATTTTCGCCCCTGGTCACATCATCAATAAACACTAGTGATCCAGTGCCATTGGAAGCCATGCATGCCTATGCCATCTCACTGCCTCTACTGTGTTTTACAGATGATGTGTTATGCTTAGGATCATGAGCCATTCCAAGCCTTCTCCAAACTTTTTTCTTCCCATCATTCTGGTACAGGTTGATCTTAGTTCCATCTGTCCAAAGAATACTGTTCCAGAATTGGGGTGGCTTTTTTTTTTTAGATGTTTTTTTGGCAAAGTCTCATCTGGCCTTTCTATTCTTGAGGCTTATGAATGGTTTTCACCTTGTGGTGAACCCTCTGTATTTGCTCTTGTAAAGTCTTCTCCTTATGGTAGACTTGGATAACGATATGCCTACCTCCTGGAGAATGTTCTTCACTTGGCTGGATGTTGTGAAGGGGTTTTTCTTTACCATGGAAAGGGTCCTACAATCATCCACCACTGTTGTCTTCCGGGGACATCCAGGCCTTTTTATGTTCCTTTTTTTCTCACCAGTGCATTCCTTTTTTTCTCAGAAGGTACCAAACTGTTGATTTGGTCACTCCTAATGTTACCTGCTTAATTGATGAAGGAATAACATAGAAATAGCCCACACCTGTCCATGAAACAGCTTTGAGTCAATTGTCCAATTACTTTTGGTCCCTTGAAAACGAGGGGGCTACATATTAAAGAGATGTAATTCCTAAACCCTTCCTCCAAAATGGATGTGAATACCATCAAATTAAAGCTGAGAGACTGCACTTTAAGCCCATATTCATTATAACTGTATGCAATGTTAGGTTTTCATCACACATATCACTTGGACTTTTGGCTAAAAAGCTCTATTGTGGTTTTATTCATTCCCAAATCGCATCTGGATCACACATGCGTTTTGATATAAAGCCTTTACTAAGCAATGCCTGGGTGGGGTGAGGCAGTTTCCACTTCCTGATTATTAATCCAACTGTCCTCACTAGGATATCCAAATACTTTGATATTATGTCACACCAATAGGCCATGGGAAGATGTTTTGAGCAAGGGGTGCTGATAATGGTTGACTGCATGGTGGAATTCATCAGATATTGGATGCACCGGTGGCAAGTGTCCATTGGCTGTGATGATCTCGCCAGCCGACAAAAAGTTTTACTGGAATCTCATCAGCTGCATCACTCCCAGCACCCCTACTTTCCACAGCTATATTTGTTCCCTTTTCCTAATTTTTTCATTTGTATAACCTCTGAGGTCGATTGACGCGCGGGCACGTCAATGAAAAACATTTTTATTCACTGCTCTGTAACCGTAGAAGTTAGATGCTTCATTCTTCTTCCACGTTAATAGGGTTATTTTGCTGCAAATAACAACGTCTCGTTTGTGTACTTTCGTCAACCAGAAGCCCCACAATCGCGATCACAAAACCTCTATCTGACACGCCGGCGCGTCCAGGTCACACATTGGTATTTATTGCTCCAGAACTGTAGAAGTTAGAGGCTTCATTTTTTTCTATGGGAACAACGACATTCCGCTGCAAGTAACAACGTTTAGTTTGTGTACTTTTGTAAACCAGAAGCCCCACAATCGCGATCACAAAACCTCTATTTGACTCGCCGGCGCGTCCAGGTCACACATTTTTATTTATTGCTCCAGAACTGTAGAAGTTAGAGGCTTCATTTATTTTCTACGGGAACGACAACATTCCGCTGCAAATAACAACATCTCGTTTGTGTACTTTCGTCAACCAGAAGCCCCACAATCGCGATCAGAAAACCTCTATTGGATGCGCCGGCGCGTCCAGGTCACACATTTTTATTTATTTCTCCAGAACTGTAGAAGTTAGAGGCTTCATTTCTTTTCTACGGGAACTACGACATTCCGCTGCAAATAACAACGTCTCGTTTGTGTAAACCAGAAGCCCCGCAATCGTGATCACAAATATTGATCAATATTTGATCACAAATATTGATCACCTATTGATCACCTCAAATGTGCGCCTATGCTGTGATGTGTAGAGTGTCACTGTGGATATAACCCTCCAAAGGAAGACTGGACACATCCCTGTACTAATCTCCACCTCTTCCAGATAGGGCACATGTAGGGAATTCCAGAGGAAATAAAGGCACCCCCTATTCAAGACACCCCATAAAAAAAAAATCCTGAGTTCAAAAAAGAAGGGACTGTCATCTAGTGGTGGCTTTTGGAAGTACAATATGACAGAATAAGTTCAGTGACCCCATATGGGCATTCTCAATGATTTTCAGAATGTTTGAGAAAAAAATGGATGTGGACAAGAGTAAAAAAAAAATGCCAGGTTCATTTTATTATTTTGTAAATTCAAAACCATTCAACTTGTACTTATTCTGAACCCCTGGGGGTATCAAATGTAGTGTAAAACAGGCTACCTATTATATTTTGCTATTTTATTTCAATATAAAACCAAAATATGTGCACTTGCGTTTTTACATTTTTCGGACTATTTCACATTATTACTCATGTAAGTGTCTCAAAAAATCTGTTTTCAATACATCCTTCATGTAGCTGAGGGTCTGCAGAATCCCAGAATATAAAGCACTTCCTTCTACTATAAAGGATGACCATTTTAGAAGCCAAAATGTCAAGGTAGTGACAGGTGGATTTCAAAACCCTAGACCTCAGAGGCTGCAATGCCGCATTTTCTATTCAAAATATCTGATAATAACCTTTACATACCAGTTAATGTTAAAAAAACAGCCTCTCACAGAGTGTCAAGACTGACACTATCAACAGTGCCATGGTTGCAAGGAAAACGTAGAAGGCTGGGACGTTTGTAGGCGTGTAATTCTTTGAAGGTTTGTGAGGTGAAGGCCAATGGCTTGCTTTGTTTGGGTTCATGAAGCCTACACTGAATGCACCAGAAACAAAAATCTATGGAAGTAATGCGAGTATTAGACATAAGTATTGAGTAAAACAAAGATACGGCAAAGAAAATCATTCGATGTTCATTTTATATGTATGAGTGCAGATATATTTTAGGTAGGTTTCTCCAAAGTATTTGGTTGAGACAATAAGCTAACATTGGCTAGCTCAGTTGTGTCCAAGCAGAGACTCCTTGATTCAATTTCTCGCTGGAAAAAAGTGTTACAACCTGGAGTTTTCTGCAAAATGTTAAGAAAAACGAACATGAATTGTGGATTGTTTGACCAAACCTAATGCATTATTGTGAATATTGCTAGGAAGAAGCAATTATATTGCCTTTTAGCTAGATTTAGCCTTGTGCAAACTGGTCTAAGTATGCATATTAGTGTTCCAGCTAGTGTTAGCTAACACAATTATAGTTTCATGTTCGCTAGATAGCCATCAACAAGTCTCTGAAATATGGCAATGCATCTAATGCAATAGATAACCCAGATAACGTTTTGATTGGTTTAGCTATTTACTTTCTTTATTCTGTGTTCCGTAGTTATGGAAAGGGCTCATCATCTTTAACCCCATTTGAAATTAATGTCTGTGTTTATTGCTCCAGCATCGACTGTTGGAGGTGACACTGGTTCAGACCGGTCAGTGTGCTTGTAGTTAGTAGTGATAATATGAGATACTAACAGAGTCGTAGAACCGATATTCAACTCTCTGCCGATAGGTAGCGTTAAAGGTGCATAGTGCACCTTTAATCTATTACTTCTGTTGAAGGCTCTTTAGTCTTTATTTTCCTTCTGATTCACAGCCTAACCAATGATCCTTCAACAGTGGGGTGTTTATCTAGGAAATATGACTGCAACTGTAATGATTTGTAGGTTGACGCCAGTGGTAAGATAACTGAGACCTTGTTAGAGAACTTTCTTTCATCTGTGTAAAATAGGAACGTCCATAGCACAGAGGTCGATTTGTATGCAAGCAACATACTGTATTTCTAATTTATGTTCTAAATATTTCCCAACATAAAATCAATTTCAACTTATAATAACTTTATAATTATATTGCATATTACTTTAGTGTTTTAACATAAAATATCAAAGAGGATGAAATCTTAATATAATTTAAAATTCAGTAATGTGACAGAATTGGTCAGTGGTCTAAATATTTTTTCAAGGCACTGTAAATATATAAACATTGCGGCTTTAAAGTTTGAGGACAATGCAGAGATTTTCATTATTTTTGTATAAAATATTATAAAATAAACTCATAAAATTGTTAATCCTAAACCCCAATTGGTAATAGAGACATTTCAAATGAAGGACACAAACAAAAACACATGATATATTTTCATGAATGTGACCAAAAAGGTCAATTTTGGACTCATCTGTCAAGGGAATTGACTTCCAGATACCTTCAGGTTTTTCCAAGTGGTCTCTGGTCAAGTAAAGAGTGGCAGTTCAGTTCTTTGTAGACAGGAGACACCTCTTCCTAACAATGCCATTTCAATTCAGAGTTCTTATTGTTGAAGCATGCACAGTGACCTCATATTCCACAAAGCAGGTCTGGAAATCTCCAGTTGCAGTTGTTATGTTTCGGGTGGCATTTACCTGATTTACCTTCTAGTTACTGTAATGTTAAATGTACTCCATTTGAAAGTTATTTGCCTAACAGTGGACTGATGGAACTCTTTTTGAGATAGTTGTATAGCCTTCCCCAGACTGATGTGGTCTCACTACCCTCTTCCTGATGCCCTCTGAGATCTCCTTTCCTCTCGGCATTGTGTGTTTTGCATTCACCTGTATGGGTAATAACTAATTTAGCAGGTTTCTTGTCCATATTTGTCAGAATCCTGCATAATTGCTCTGTCCTAATCTTTCCTGACCGATTCTTCTCTAGTTTTGTGTTTTGCTAGTGTCCTTGTCACTACTGGTAGCATGAGGTGGCACCTATTCATGTTGCACAGGCAGTCCAGCTCCTCCAGGATAGCACATCCATATGTGCTGTCGCAAGAAAGTTTGCTGTGTCTCCCAGTACAGTCTCAAGAGCATGGAGGAGATACCAGGAGAAGGGCCATTACACGAGAAAAGCTGGACAGGGCCGTAGAAGGGCAGCAGCAGCAGGACCGGTATCTGCTCCTTTGTGCGAGGACGAACAGGAGGAGCACTGCCACAGCCCTACAAAATGACCTTCAGCGGGCTACTGGTGTGCATGTTTCTGATCAAACTGTCAGAAACAGACTCTGTGAGGGTAGCATGAGGGCCCGACCTCCTCTAGCACTAGGACAGCCAAATGCCTACATGAATTGGCATTTGTGTTTGTAATTAAAATAAAACTGCCATTTTGAAAGCTACACCCTCCTCCTTCCATGACTTTTCCTAAATAGGCGTATATTACATTTTTCCGTTGTCAGAATTCTAAACTCAAAAAAGGAAAACAATTTAGAGGCTATTTACCTGTTTTTACCGCCCTGTTTTCAGACTTAAATCGCCTCACTGAATGCATGACGTCAATGGATGAATGCGCAATACGCCCAGATGAAAGATCAGAGCCTTGGTTGAATGTGAATGAACTTACAAATGAAATACAAGATTTCCATGACCATTCAAAAACTTAATGAGGCTTTTATTGAAACATAATACAAACGATACAGGCTACTTATCACACGTTACGGTTTTTCAATAGGAGATTCAGCTTATTGTGCAGGCTAATTCATCAAATGTAAATCTTAAATGTAAATCTACAAATGTATTATGCTAAATAATTATTCATGAAACGAAAAATACCAAGGATATTGTTTACCAGTCACTAACTATCAATTCAACAAAAGTATTACACGTTATTGTTTTTGCTGGACCGCATAAGCGGAGCCGGCCTAGAAAAGCAAATGTCTCTTACTGAGTGAGTGAGTGACTGAGTGAGTGAGTGACTGACTGACTGACTACCCCTTGTTAAATAATGTAGTGGTTAGAGATGCGGGCTACAGAATAACAGGTCCCACGTTCGATTCCTGCCACAGTCAAAACACATTATGCCTGAGGATTTGTTCAGGACAGACAAAAACTTTGTTGGCTGCAACCTTCAGTAGCTACATAATAGGAAGCCTAAAATAAAACAGTTCTGGTGGATATTAGGATTTGTTCAGGACAGACAAACACTTTGCTGGCTACACGATTCTCTCGTCTTTTCACTTGACAAAAAAGTCAGTTATCGTCACCTATATTGATAGATACTTTATCAATGTCATTCACGAATGGGTAATTAGCTGTTAAAACGGCCAGTGGCAAAAGAGGATTTGTTCAGGATAGACAAAAACTTTGCTGGCTACAACCTTCAGTAGCTACGTTATAGGAAGCCTAAAATGAAACTATTTACTGTAATATTGTGACTATTTCTGGTGGATTTTCGAATTATGTCTTAGGATTTGTTCAGGATAGACAAAAACTTTGCTGGCTACAACCTTCAGTAGCTACGTTATAGGAAGCCTAAAATGAAACTATTTACTGTAATATTGTGACTATTTCTGGTGGATTTTCGAATTATGTCTTAGGATTTGTTCAGGATAGACAAAAACTTTGCTGACTTCACGATTCTCTCGTCTTTTCACTTGACGAAAGTCTGTTATCGTCAGCTATATTGGTACAATAGTTATTGTATCAATGTCATTCACGAATGGCTAATAAGCTGTTAAAACGGCCAGTGGCAAAAGCCCTACAGTTCATAGATGCTATTTATGGTGGAGGTAAACTTAATAAGAAACGTTACTCAGTTTAACACAATGCTTAATCGTGTCATACGACATATTACTGACTAATAAGCTTTTAAAACGGCCAGTGGCAAAAGTCATACAGGTCATAGATGCTATTTTTGGTGGAGGTAAACTTAATAAGAAACATTACTCAGTTTAACAGAATGGTTAATGGTGTCTAACGAAATATTCAAACTTGGCGTGATTTTAATGCGTGACAAAATTATAGAATGTCAAGAGGCTATACCGACACCTGGCAAACGCACAGCTCTGTGGTGTAGTAGTTAAAGACACAGCCTTTCACGTGGGCGACCCGGGTTTGAATCTCGAGAGGGCAACAATGATCAACACTTTCTATTGCGGGCCGGCTGAACTAGGCTTCCCTGGTTTCTTGTTATATTAGGAGAGAAAGAAAAACTAAATCGCACACACATTCTATCATGTCTCTTTGAATTTTCTGTGCTTGTTTTACTGAAGATTAATTTTCTACAAATGTTTTAGGCTAAATAATTATTGACAAAACAATATACCAACAATATTCTTTACCAGTCACCAATAACCAATTCAACAAACAGTACAAGTTACTGTTTTTATTTTAGGAGAGAAAGAGAAACTAAACCGCACACACATCCTATCGTCTCTCTTTGAATTTTCTCTGCATATTTTACCGAAGATTAATATTCTACAAATTTATTAGGCTAAATAATTATTCACAAAACAAAATACCACCGATATTCTTTACCACTAAAGCTATGCATTGATGTTGAAATCAACTCGATAGCCACTACAACCCCCGGAAGAGACGTGCAAAGATGCGTCGTTCACATAGCCTATGTCAGGCTTTTCAGGGACGAGGAGCAGGAGACGTGGAGCTTGGGTTGAAAGTATTTTTTAATGAAAAGAAGCACCGACATATGCACATGATGGTGAGACAATAACACACAAAGACTAGGGGAGCAGAGGGAACATATATACTGGGGGGAATGATTGTAAATGAGGACCAGGTGCGCTAAACAAGACAACAGGTGAGATGAATAGATGAGATGGGCGGTGGTGTCAGAAGGCCGGTGACGTTGACCGCCGGAGCCTGCCTGCTGCAGGGGGAGGAGAGGCAGCAAAGGGCGCAGTCATCACAGTACCGCCCCCCCCCCCCCCCCCCCCCCCCCCCCCCCCCCCCCCCCCCCCCCCCCCCCCCCAGACGCGTGGCCCTAGCCTCGCGACAACACCGGCGCGGAGCATGGCGATGGAAGTTGCGCAGGAGGGCGGAAGCCAGGACGTTCACCGGGACCCAGCTCCGTTCTTCCGGGCCGTACCCCTCCCACTCCACGAGGTACTGGAGGCCCCCCGTCCGGGGCCTCATGTCAATGATGGAGAGGATGGAGTACGCCGGGGCCCCCTCGATGTCCGGGGGGGGGGACCTCCCGCACCTCATACCCCTGAAGGGGACCAGCCACCACCGGCCTGAGGAGAGACACTTGAAACGAGGGGTTAATACGGTAGTCAGGGGAAAGGCGTAACCGATATGTTACCTTGTTGACTCTCCTCAGGACATTAAAGGGCCCCACAAACCGCGGGCTCAGCTTCCGGCAGGGCAGGCGGAGGGGCAGGTCCCTGGTCGAGAGCCAGACCTGGTCGCCTGGATGATACACTGGGGCCTCCCTGCGGTGGCGGTCCGCGAAGGTCTTCAGGCGGCGGACAGCGAGCCGGAGGTGAGCCTACACGGCCTCCCATGTGCCCGCCGCCCGCCGGAACCAGTCGTCCACCGCAGGGTAACCGGTCTGGCTCGGGGTCCAGGGTGCCAGGACCGGCTGATAACCCAGAATGCACTGGAATGGAGACATCCCCGTGGAGGAGTGGTGAAGGGAGTTCAGGGCATATTCCGCCCATGGCAGGAACTCCGCCCACTCCCCCGGCCGGTCCTGGCAGAACGACCAAAGGAACCTGCCCACTTCCTGGTTGACACGCTCCACCTGCCCGTTGGACTGGGGATGGTAGCCCGAGGTCAGGCTGACCGAGACCCCCAGGTGCTGCATTAACGCTTTCCAAACCCTGGACGTGAGCTGGGGACCCCGGTCAGACACAATGTCCTCGGGCACCCCATAGTGCCGGAAGACGTGTGAAAACAGAGCCACCGCGGTCTGTAGGGCAGTGGGAAGGCCGGGCAGAGGCAAGAGGTGGCAGGACTTCGAAAACCGGTCCACAACGACCAGGATGGTGGTATGGCCCTGTGAGGGGGGGAGATCGGTCAGGAAATCTATAGAAAGGTGGGACCATGGTCGTTGTGGAATGGGTAAGGGGTGCAACCTACCCATTGGCAGGTGTCGGGGTGCCTTACTCTGGGCGCACACCTAGCAGGAAGAGACGTACACCCTCACGCCCTTAGCTAAGGCGGGCCACCAGTACTTACTGGCCAGGGCACGCACCGTCGGCCCGATACCAGGATGACCGGAGGAGGGAGATGTATGGGCCCAGTAGATGAGCCGGTCACGGACAGACGCCGGCACATACATGCGACCCTCAAGGCACGTGAGCAGAGAGGGCTCATCACGCTGCACTCGAGCGATGTCCGTGTCCAATTCCCACACCACCGGCAACCCGATGCACGACGTCGGCAGCACGGGAGCCTCATCCACTAGCCTCTCCTCCGTGTCATGCTGCCGGGACAGCGCGTCGGCCCTGACGTTCTTGCTCCCCAGCCTGTATGTAACAGTGAAAACAAACCGGGTGAAGAACATAGCCCACCTTGCCTGGCGAGGGGTCAGCCTCTTCGCTGCACGCATGTACTCCAGGTTGCGGTGGTCCGTCCAGATGAGGAAAGGGTGTTTGGCCCCCTCTTACCAGTGCCGCCACACCGACAGGGCTCTAACCACGGCCAACAGCTCGCGAACACCCACATCGTAATTCCGCTCCGCCGCACTGAGCTCCTGCGAGAAGAAGGCACAGGGACGGAGCGTGTTACGACTCCCCGTCCGTTGGGAGAGGACGGCACCGAGCCCACAGTCGGACGCGTCCACCTCCACGATGAACTGGAGCGACGGGTCGGGATGGGCCAGGACCGGAGCGGTGGTGAAACGATGCTTCAGTTCCACAAACGCCCGCTCCGCCTCCACGGTCCATCACAACCGGGTCGGCCCACCCTTCAGAAGGGAGGTGATCGGAGCTGCAACCTGGCTAAAGCCCCAGATAAACCTTCGGTAGTAACTCGAGAAACCTAAGAATCGTTGCACTCCCTTAACCGTGGTCGGGGTTGGCCAATTACGCACGGCGTCAATGTGATGCTCCTCCATAGCCACACCTGTGCGGGAAAAGCGATACCCCAGGAAGGACACAGACGACTGGAAGAACAGACACTTCTCGGCCTTCACCTATAGGTCATGCTCCAGCAGTCTTACAAGTACGCTGTGCACCAACGAGACATGCTCAGCGCGGGTAGTCGTGTATATCAAGATGTCATCGATATACACCACCACGCCTTCGCATAACATGTCCCTGAACACATCATTGATGAAGGATTGAAAGACTGATGGGGCATTCATCAAACCGTACGGCATCACTAAATACTCATAGTGGCCGGAGGTGGTGCTGAAGGCTGTCTTCCACTCGTCACCCTCACCCTGGATACACACCAGGTTATAGGCACTCCTGAGGTCCAATTTCGTGAAAAAGCAGGCCCCGTGCATCTTCTCGACCTCTGCAGAGATCAGAGGAAGAAGGTAGCTGAACGGGATGGTGATCTTGTTCAGCGCCCTGTAATCGATGCATGGGCGCAAACCACATTCCTTCTTTTTCACAAAAAAGAAACTCGAGGAAACCTGTGACTTGGAGGGCCTAATGTATCCCTGTCCCAGAGCCTCCTCAACATACGCGGCCATCACCGCCGTCACGGTGCGGGACAGTGGATACACGCGACCCTTAGGGAGTGCGGCTCCGTCAATGAGGTTTATCGCGCAATCCCCCAGTCTGTGAGGTGGCAATACAGTGGCCTTAGCCTTGGAAAAAACCGCGGCCAAGTCCAGGTATTCGGGGGGAATTGGTACGGCGGGAGCACTGTCTGGACTTTCCACCGTGGTCAAGCCCACGGAAACACCCAAACATCTACCTTGACACTTCCGCGACCACCCCGAAAGACCCTGACCACCCCGTAGACCAGGAAATGACGGCGTCATGAAGAGACAACCAGGGGAACCCCAACACGACAGGGAACGTGGGAGAGTCGATGACGTGGAAGGAGAGGGTTTCACTGTGCCGACCGCTGGTGACCATGAGGAGAGGGATAGTACACTCGGTGACCAACCCCGACCCTAGCGGTCGGTTGTCCAATGCTCTCACGGGTAGGAGGGTGGCAAGGACCTGAAGGGGAATGTGTGACTGCAAAGAAGGACCTATCAATGAAATTCCCAGCCGCGCCCGAGTCTACCAGCGCCTTACACTGGGAAAGCAACGGAAAACCGGGGAACTCGACAGGAACAGTGCATAGGGAGAGGGGGGAGGCAAGGGGTGAATGGGCATGAGCTACCTGGGGTGATGCGGAAGTGCCGTGCCTGTCGCCTCTCGACTCGGGGAAGGAAGAGTAGTGTGGTGCAGTGGAACGGCCTTGTTTCCTTTTAGAGGCACCCCACACCTGTCCTCCCCGACCTCTGCCTGGGAGCGCAGCCGCCCCCAGGTCCATGGGGACAGCGGTGTCCAGTTGTTGGGGTGGAACGGGCGGGCCTCTTCCGGGACGTCCTCGGGCAGCCAGCAGATTGTCGAAACGGATAGACAGGTCCACCAGCTGGTCGAAGGAGAGGGTCGCGTCTCGACATGCCAACTCCCTCCGGACGTCCTCGAGAAGGCTTCACCGGTAGTGGTCGATGAGAGCCCGCTCGTTCCACCCAGACCCCGCTGCCAGGGTCCTGAACTCCAGCGCCGACCTCGTCCCCTGCTGCAGATGAAAAAGCTGTTCACCCGCCTCTCTCCCCTCGTGTGGATGGTCGAACACGGCTCGGAAGCGGCGGATGAATTCGGCGTAGCTGCCCTGGGTGGGACCCTCGGTGTTCCATACAGAGGTGGCTCACTCCAGGGCTTTCCCAGACAGGCAGGAGACGAGTGAGGAGATCTTCTGGGCATCGGTCGGCGCAGGATGGATTACCTGGAGCGCGATGTCGACTTGCAGTAAGAAACCCTGGCAGCGGTCTGCCGTCCCATCATAATCCCGGGGGAGCGGGATGTGCATCGCCCCCACACCGGGAGGCGTAGCCTGGGGTGGCAGCGGCACGGCCGGTGTTGCGGGGTTCTGCTGGCTCAGCTCTAGGCGCTGCACTGCTTTAAGGATGCTGTCCATCGCAGCGCCTAGGCTGGCCAACATCGACGAATGTTCCTTCACCAGGTCTGCAACACCGGCCTCATTTTCAGCTCTTCTGTGCTCCATGTTTCTTCAGAGGTGTGTTATTCTGTCAGGCTTTTCAGGGACGAGGAGCAGGAGACGTGGAGCTTGGGTTGAAAGTCTTTTTTAATGAAAAGAAGCTCCGACATATGCTCAGGATGGTGAGACAATAACACACACAGAGGGAACATATATATTGGGGGGAATGATTGTAAATGAGGACCAGGTGCGCTAAACAAGACAACAGGTGAGATGAATAGATGAGATGAGCAGTGGTGTCAGAAGGCCGGTGACGTCGACCGCCGGAGCCTGCCTGCTGCAGGGGGAGGAGAGGCAGCAGAGGGCGCAGTCGTCACAGCCTATTCATTTTGGACCTCGTCTTTTTCTAATAACTCCTCTCGGTTTTTTGATAACTTATTCATGTCACCTATAGACAAATGTTTTATGCCAGTAACCTAGGACGCTAGAGCTATGCATTAGCTTTGAAATCAAGCAACCGTGCTTTAGGCCTATGTATGGCTATTCATGCGGTTATGCTCTGATCATCTCAAACTGGTCAATAATGTCTGTAATTTTACCTTGTACATCAACAAAATGAGATCAAAAACTAAATTCTAATGGATTTATTTTTCATAATTCAAGTGTTTTTACATTTGTAGGGCCTAATGAACTAATGAAAATACTACAGCCTGTGTTCTTAGAAATAATCATTCTTTGTATTCTTTTCTTAATAGTTTTTTTTCGTATGATAAGACCTTCAATACAAACACATTCCTGTACTCTTCAAATTCATTAATCATTTTAAACAAACAAATTATATAAATCATAATTTTTTAGACTGTTCTATATAATTTGATAACGACCCAGTAGATGAACTGATGCTCTGGCTGGATGGTGATGCTGCAGAGGAGAATGTGTATGCTAATAGGGACGATTCGTATGCTAATGATGGCTTACGGCGTTCAGCTCTGGCGGATACTGGAGGTCTGAAAGGCCTGATGGCTTTAGTGATAAGGAGTCGGCAGCCTTCAAGTACCTTCAAGACTTCTTCCCTAATCTGTCAGAGACAAAGGTCAAAGCCGGTGTCTTCGTCGGACCACAGATAAAAAAGGTCCTGTACTGCAATGTATAACCCAAGAAGCTCACTAGTAAGGAGAAAGCGGCTTAGAACAGCTTTGTCACAGTGGTTCTGGGCTTCCTGGGCAATCACAAGGCCAAAAACTTTGTGGAGCTAGTGGAGACTCTGGTGAAGAACTATGGCACAATGGGCTATAGGATGTATTTCAAAGTCCATATCCTTGATGCTCATCTTGATAAATTCTAGAAGAACACTGGGAGCGTATACTTGGAGGAGCAAGGCGAGTGCTTCCACCAGGATATACTGGACTTTGAACGCCGATACCAAGAACAGTATAACGAGAACATGATGGGAGAATACATTTGGGGGCTGATTCGTGAAAGTGATTTACAGTATAATCGTAAAATCTCGAAAAACTACCCCTAAATCTTTTTTGTAGTCATTTTTGTATTACTTTAGTATAAATACATTTCAATATGGATTCATACAGGATGTTGTTTATTTCTGACTTCATGTGAACGAAAAGACATAAATTAATTGGAAACAGGTAAATTTCAAAATATCACTGTCCTGATCACAAAAGCAAAGTTTTTGGGGAATAATAGCCATTTTCTATACTTTTTAGGCATAAGCAATTATGAAATAACACTACTCAAGAACAAAAATTGTGTTACACATTGTTATCTATATTTGGTTTTTCCCTTTAACTTGCCCTACCTAATGGATTAAGCATTTAAGTCAGGGGATTTCAGGAAATCAGATGAGAATTTAACAAAAATATAAATCATATTTTTTTAATCTGATATTCTTCATCTGTAATATGAAAGCTGATGTATTGATTTAGCAATTTTTATGTGAAATGGGGATAAATTACATTTCAGCAGTAAGAATTTATGTCTAGACATTTATTTCCCCATCAGATTATTGTAAAGTTCAAAACACTGAAAGCACTGTGGCTCAATCTATTAGGTCCGCTCATTGGTATCATTTCAGCATGCAGGCTGGCCTAAAGTACATTAAAAATGAAAATTGCTGAGAAATTATCCTAGCTCAGCTACCTTAGAACCATTAGCGAGCTGTAACTACAGCAGGAAAGCGGAAAATACCAGGCATTAAAAATATGAAGGCAGTGTCATTTCAGGGTCACTGGTACTTCCTTAAGTAACACTTTCTCTGCCTCATGAGTGCTTAATGTCTTCTCAGTAGGTCAATATTTGTCATAGTAGACCTCTGCAATGAGGCAATGGAATAAATTGAACTACAAAATGTATGTCTTACTAAGGATGGGAATGCATCAAGACCTTATATGATGCTAATTGCAAGCAGTCAAAACCATTTACATGTTATTGTTGAAATTATTGACATGGTCTGGTAATAAAAAGGATGGCCAGATGTAAATATCAACAGCCATACTTCAGCCATGATAACAGTGGCCATTTAGGTTTAATGGCAATAGATCATACTACAATGCACAGTAGTTCTTTTGGGAGAGACTCTGGAGTTAACAAGTCCATATTTTCTCCGCTGACAATGGGTCCTCTGCCAAGACGCAATCAGTGATGAGAACACCTTGATGCTGTTATGGGCCATTTCTTTTAAGCAAAGTCATATTTTGCATCCATTATTCTGTCAATTATATATTTTCTAGGGTATGGAGGACTAAATGTGCCATAATATGAAAAACATGTATAAATAATTAAATATATTTAATTAAATAATTAAATATGAAATATAAATATATAAATACACATTGCATTTGCATTGTGTACACTTATGCATCATCCTGCGTTGTCCAAATGCAATGGGCCAGGACCTAACCCATTTGATAGAGCTGTCCACATTGGACTGCGTGTTTTATGCTTGGAACACTGTGATTGGACAAATTGAGAGCAAACTATCAGATGAGATCTGTCAAACAAGTAGCACACAAATGAGTTTCAGTGTTGCCTTGTCCATTATTGACACAAAATTGGGCCACTTTGAAAACAATTTAACCAGAGAATAAATATTGTTGGCGTGTGGCCTGTTTTCAGTTAGGCTACTTTCATCGCGGCAACCACATGATCAGGTGGAGGACCAGAGAACTGGGTGTGTCTTGGTTGTGCCAGGCTGCCAGCACAATAGTTCAATAGTAGGCGTAAGCCTTTACAAGTTATGTCTTAGAGCTGTTTGAAAACGTCCAGAAAAATACAGATTTCACCGTATCAATGTATTTTAGTTGCCGATAAAATATAGACGCAAGGTGTTAAACAGAGGGAGTTGGGCCAGGTCGCGCAGGCTGGACAAAACACACACAACTCAAGTCACGTTCTCCACTTCCCCGTTATAATCGAATTTAACATTCATAACAGCACATTACTCCCAACACCCATTCAAAAACTGAATAGGCCTGAATGTACCAGGCAGACTACGCGTAGACATAAGCAATCTGACATGCTGTATCCACTGCGGCCCCGGACGAGATACTGAAATCACTTTCTCCTTTCTGTTCTCCGTGAGTTGGGTAATGGGTTTGTTGCGTTTTATTTGCCATTTATGCAGGGTTGCAAAAAATATGCGTGCACGGTTGCCAAAATAAGTGTGGTGTGCAACTGAAATATCATTATCATCTATTGACAGGTTGCTACTGTTGGTCAGTGGTCAATGTTGGAAGACAAGGCAAGCTGCCTATTGGATGAGCAACAGGCATGCTTAAGCCTACTGTATTAGGTTCATATGCACCCCTTCTCTAATTGTGTAGCCTTCTAGAAACTACACATTTGAATGGGCTTAATACTGGAAATGTTTTCTTTCAAATCCCAAAACTAGCCCAATATATAACGTTAATTTGTTTAGAAAAAGAACAAGTTATGCTTTGTGATTTTGGAAAACTGCCTATCAATCAAAATGTATTATGGCATAATATTGAGTAGGATGAAATTGACCAGTATTTAATATATTTTCATCCAAGTTCATGGTGCCTACAATTTGTACCTAAAACATCATCAACATCCGTATCTGTTAACCTGGCAATCTCGCCAATACAAACCAGATATTCCTCTGGGTTAATACAGGTGTCAAGTGTCCAATAACATTGTTCTCAGTGTGCACCAGTGTAATTGAATGGGAACACCTCAATCTAACTGAATGTCCAACCCCCATATTGCAGTTGGATTATGCAGACAAGCAAACAATTTAACAATTAAATATATAAATACATAATTAAATATATAAATAAAGATATACACATTGCATTTGCATCGTCCAAATGCAATAGACATTTCATTTGGATGGTGTAAACTTTGGCGTCGTCCAAATGCAATAGACATTTCATTTGGATGGTGTGAAGTTGTGTGTCGTCCAAATGCAATAGACATTTCATTTGGATGGTGTGGTGTTGTCCATCGTCCAAAGGCAATATGCATTTTATTTGGATAATGTGAGGTTGTGTATTGTCCAAATGCAAAAGACATTCAGAGAGGATGAGGCTTTCAGAAGTAAAGATGGGGAGGGTTTTACCACTCTGTGAAAGACTGCGCAGGCAAATAGTGCAACAATTTAGGAATAACGTTTCTCAACATAAAATTAAAAAGAGTTTGGTGATCTCAATCTACGGTACATAACATCATTAAAAGATTCAGAGAATACGGAGGATTCTCTGTGCACAAGGGTCAAGGCCTAAAACAATATTGGATGGCCGTGATTTTCAGGACCTCAGGTGGAACTGTATTCGCCCTCTGCCTTTGTTGTCCCCAATGTCTGTTGCTTGACCTTGTTCTTATGAAAAAGAAATTTTCTGTCTTAGAGATTTTCAGGATGGAAGCAAATTGACGCTCAATGTATCCATCTGCCAGTAAAGCCAGAAAAGCTTTTCTTATTTTCTTTTATTTTTATTTTTTTTATTTTATTTTCTTATTTTTTTATTCAAATTACCTTTGAGGTACTACTTGCACTGTTTTTGCCATCCAGCTGGTCCTATTGCAAGAGGATAGTGATGACCACAGCAGGGATTTTTATACTTTTCCTCGTTAAATTAGATTTGGTTCAGGTAATCACCTAATCAGTACCTCATTAGGTAAAATGACGTGTGCCTGTGTTGGAATTCAACAGAGACTGGAATGGAAAGGCTGCAATACATGTAGAGATGCTGATTTAAGAAAAATTAGGAGTGGTCTCTTAATTTTTTCCAGAGCTGTATATTGGATTTCAGTAAGTAAAGTTGGTTCAGGACATAGTTTACAAATCTTGTGAAGAAAAAAAACCCATTGTATTCCAAATGTAAATCATGAACATACTACATTGTATTCCAAATGTAAAACATGAACATACTGTAAAACAAAAAACACAACAATTGCGATATCGATGGAAAAGTCGATCAGCATTGGTTATGCTATGTTCATAACCAAGCTATCATGCTTGTTAATTGTTGATTCTTCTCTAGTGTTTTCATTTTGCTAGTGTCCTTGTCACTACTGGTAGCAAGCGGAGGTACCTGCAGCCCATTCAGGTTGCACAGGTAGTCCAGATCCTCCAGGATGGCACATTCATATGTGCCGTTGCAAGAAGGTTTGCTGTGTCTCCCAGTACAGTCTCAAGAGCATGGAGGAGATACCAGGAGATGGGCCGTTACACGAGGAGAGCTGGACAGGGCTGTAGAAGGGCATCAACTCAGGAGCAGGACTGGTATCTGCTCCTTTGTGCGAGGAGGAACCGGAGGAGCACTGCCAGAGCCCTGCAGTGCTCCAACGGGCTACTGGTGTGCAAATGACCTCCAGCGGGCTACTGGGGTGCATGTTTCTGACCAAACTGTAGAAGCAGACTCCATGAGGGTGACATGATAGCCTGACATCCTCTGGTGGGATATGTGCTCACAGCCCAGCACCGTGCAGCTCAATTGGCATTCGCCAAAAACACCAGCATTGGCAGGTCCGCTATTGGTGCCCCATTCTCTTCACTGATGAGAGCAGGATCACAGTGAGCACGTGACAGATGTGATAGAGTCTGGAGGCACCGTTGTGAACGTTATGCTGCCTGCAACATCATCCAGGTTTGGCGGTGGGTCAGTCAGGGGACGCAAACACTTGGAGGGTCGCACATGTTTGCCAACAGTACCCTGAATGCTGTTAGGTACCGGGATGAAATCGTCAGACCCATCGTCAGATCTTACACTTGTGCAGTGGGCTCTGGGTTCCTCCTGGTGCTGGATAATGCTCAGCCTCATGTGGTCAGATGCCAGGAATTGATGCCATTGGCTGGCCCTCACGTTCCCCAGACCTGAATCTAATTGAGAACCTCTGGGATGTCATGTCTCAGTGCATCCTTCGCCGCCAACTAGTGCCGCAGACTGTCCAGGAGCTCACTGATGCACTGATCCAGGTCTGGGATGAGATCCCCCAGGACACCATCCGCCGTTTCATCAGGAGCATGCCCAGATGTTGTCGGGAGTGCATACAGGCACGTGGGGGCCATACACACTACTGAGTCACATAATGAGTAGTTCTATGGTTTTCTGGATACCCGCCTGTTATTGGTAATGAATGATGTGTAGAAGAAATGTTTTGACATTCACTGGTTAATATGTGAATTGTATTAGTTCAAGACTTGATTAATTAGGCCGTAGACTAATTAAGTTTCATATGTATTAAAGCATGGTTGGAAATTGCCATGTCTATCAAAATCAGATGGGTGTGTGAGATCTGAAGCTTCAAACGTCAGTAATCACGTGATATTGCTGCTCGGATGCAAGCATTTTCAACTGGTGCAGACCAGGTTGAAATTTCAAAGTCTTGAAGTGTTGGCTTCTCGTGTCCCATCACTAATGGATTGACAGTGGCTCTGGTGTCAATTTAAATATTGATGGGCCACATATCATATATCCAGAATTTTGTAGTAGGTTGCTCAGCCTCCATTGATTCTTGCCTGATATACACATATTAATCGCGTGAGTTAGCAGTTGATACTTTGCCTAGTGGAATCTGTCCATCTGATGGAACTGTAGAGTGTTTGATTTTTAGGGTTTAAGCTGTTCAATAACAACATGGCGGCGCTAATTAGCCTATACCCATTTACAAGCTCACTTCTCTCCCCTTTTAATTTACCCTTGAAAACAGATACATAAGTCCATCTTCTCTCATGGAACATATTTCCCATTGGGACCCATGATGGATTCCATGGTTCAGTTATGCATGGTAATCCAGTTCGTCACACATTTCCCGAACTAATGTACATACGGTTGTGCTCAAAAGTTTGCATACCCTTGGAGAATTGGTAATATATGTACAATTTGTAAAGAAAACATGAGTGAGCAGGCAAAACACGTCTTATTTCTTATGAGATTCACTTTCAACTGTAGGTCATAACGGAATGGCACAATCATAAAACAAAACATGGCAACAAAGAAAAAAAATAACTGACGCCTGTTCCAAAGTCTGCATACTATTGGTTCTAAATACCGTGTATTGCCCCCTTTAGCATCAGTGACAGCATGTAGTCTTTTGTAATAGTTGTCTATGAGGCCCCGAATTTTTGCAGGTGGTATAGCTGCCCATTCAACTTGGTAAAATGCCTCCAGGTCATGCAAAGTCTTTGGTCATCTTACATGAACCGCACGTTTGAGATCTCCCCAGAGTGGCTCGATGATATTAAGGTCAGGAGACTGTGATGGCCATTCCAGAACCTTTACCTTTTTCTACTGGAGGGTCAACTTTGCCTTGTGCTTAGGGTCATTGTCGTGCTGGAAAGTCCAAGAGCGTCCCATGCGCAGCTTTCGTGCAGAAGAATGCAAATTGTCTACCAGTATTTTCTGATAACATGCTGCATTCATCTTGCCATAAATTTTCACAAGATTCCCCGTGCCTTTAGAGCTCACACCCCCCCAAAATATCAGTGAGCCACCACCATGCTTTACAGTGGGGATGGTATTCTGTTCACTATAGGCATTGTTGACCCCTCTCCTAACATAGCATTTATGGTTGTGACCATGAAGCTCTATTTTGGTCTCATCACTCCAAATTGCAGTGTGCCAGAAGATGTGAGGCGTGTCAAGGTGTTGTCAGGCATATTGTAACCGGGCTTTTTTGGGCAAGGCAACTCGACCGTACAGCCCATTTTTGTTCAAGTATCGTCGTATTGTGCTACTTGAAACAACCACACCGTCTTTTTCCAGAGCAGCCTGTATTTCTCTGGAGGTTACCTGTGGGTTTTTCTTTGTATCCAGAACAATTCTTCTGGCAGTTTTGGCTGAAATCTTTCTTGGTCTACCTGACCTTGGCTTGGTATCAAGAGATCCCTGAATTTTCCCCTTCTTAATAAGTGATTGAACAGTGCTGACTGGCATTTGCAAGGCTTTGCAAAGCGTTATAAAGTTCCATTACCTTGTTACGCGGGTCTTTTGACAGTTCTTTTGTTCTCCCCATGGCTCAGTATGTAGCCTGCTCACTGCATCCATGTGAAAGCTAACAAACTCATTGACTATTTATACACAGACACTAATTGCAATTTAAAAAGCCACAGGTGTGGGAAATTCACCTTTAATTGCCATTTTCACCTGTGTGTGTCTGTAACAAGGCCAAACATTCAAGGGTATGTAAACTTTTGATCAGGGCCATTTGGGTGATTTCTGTTATCATTTAAAAAGGAGCCAAACAACTATGTGATAATAAATGGCTTCATATGATCACTATCTTTAAATAAAAGACCGTTTTTTGCATGATCAGTCATATTTTCAAAATTTCCCAATTTCTGCCAGGGTATGCAAACTTATGAGCACAACTGTATGATTGCACGGCAGGATGCTGTGTGATTGGTCAGCATGCAATATTGACAGTCAAATCAGAATTTTTAGTATATAAAAAAATATTCAACCAAGCTTATGAGATACTAGATTATATTTTTCATATGAAATACTGGATTATATATATTTTTTAGTTTTTTCTTGGATTGTCCAATTGACCATGAGGTGTATTACATGTACATTTGAGAAGAGTGCAGTGAATGAGAATAAGTTGAACACTAGTGCAAAAACCCTTCATTAGTGTGATTTGATTTAACGTGTGGCATTCATTGATCAAAAGGGGACAGACAGAAGAACACAATAGCCATCCTCATTTTTTGTCATTGGTCATTAGCCAAAACCATCCAGTCATCAGTGGCAGTTGTCTTGTCACGTACAAAATTGCCATGACCAATTAGTTACCCACAAACTTGTTACCGTGTTAAAATCAATTTCTTTGGTGTTTTGCTTTAAGACCCATAAGCTGTTTTATCAATCAGTAGGCAAAACAAGCCAATCAAAATGGAAAATCACCTCCAGTAGGTGCTTTACGAATGAATTCCAAAAAAAAATACTGACAATGAAATACTTTTTTACAGCTTTGGATACAAACTAAGCAATGCATAAAATACTTCAAACACTTGTATTTTCCAGAAATTTTGGTAAATTTTTTAGAATCTGCTTTTAATCAGAGTAACACTAGTAAAGGCACTTTCATTGTAATGTTTAATAATTTTCCATTATTTTGGGAGGAAAATTACATAGGTCAAACAACTTCATATCAAAATGCAAAATGGTCTATGAACAATTATTTTAAAGTAATTTCATATGTTACCTCTGCATCAACCAACATTTAAAGAAAATTAAAGCTGCAAGCAGCATTTACTGGATTTCAGTATTAAGCAATTACTAGCCAGACTGCGCATTTATTTCAATAGCACACCGATCCAACTCATGTCCATAGCTGGAACAATATGGCATGTATGGTATGTAAGTGTAAACATCATTCATCTATAAACTAAAGTCACAACCCTGATAATGTGTACTAAAAGTAATTACACTTAAGATTGGTCATTTGTTACTATAGAAGTAGCGTTTGAAGCACTTTTCACAAATTCAGAATTGCATAGAAAACATTGACAAAATTAATGGGTCTCAATTGAAAATATATTCCAAAAATGGATACTGTCTTTTGACTGAGGCAATGGAATACTGTGTCATGGCATTTCATGCTAAACCTTAAGATTCCATGGTTAGCATTAGCTAACCATATAGACTTTTGACTTGACTTCATCACGAATACTAACTCACATTGTACTTAGACGCTCACTCAGCATTTCCTGTCTTCAGGTCCAGGGCCACCATCCAATTGCATGTCCTAGTTCCTTTATTGTTATGTGGCGACTTCTGCCTCTGCAGTAATGTAAGCTTGTATTAGCTACAGTGGATATAAAAAGTCTACACACCCCTGTTAAAATGCCAGGATTTTGAGATGTAAAAGAATGATAAATGAGAAAGATAAATCATGTCAGAACTTTTTCCACTTTTAATGTAACCTATAACGTGAACAATTCAATTAAAAAACGAACTGAAATCTTTGAGGGGGAAAAATGAAAACTCACAATAACCTGGTTGCATAAGTGTGCACACCTTCTTATAACTGGGGATGTGGCTGTGTTCAGAATTAACCAATCACATTCAAACTCATGTTAAATAGAAGTCATTACACACCTGCCATAATTTAAAGTGACTCTGATTAATCACAAATAAAGTTTAGCTGTTCTAGTAGGATTTTCCTGACATTTTCTTAGTTGCATCTCAGAGCAAAAGCCATGGCCCGCAGAGAGCTTCCAAAGCATCCGAGGGATCTCATTGTTGAAAGATATCAGTCAGGAGAAGGGTACAAAAGAATTTCCAAAGCATTAGATATGTCATGGAACACAATGAAGATAGTCATCATCAAGTGGAGAAAATATGGCACAACAGAGACATTACCAAGAACTGGACGTCCCTCCAAAATTGATGAAAAGACGAGAAGAAAACTAGTCAGGGACGCTTCCAAGAGGCCTACAGCAACATTAAAGGAACTGCAGGAAATATCCTGATACATTTCAAAGAATTAATAATACATAGGCTACAGCCTATTCGTAGAAATAAAATTGATAGATTCAAGGATATGTAGCCTCTCTTCAAGTAAAAACATTGCAGTGTATTATTCAATGAATTCGATTAGCAGAGTAAAAGGATGATCAAAGGATGATTTACAGTAGCTTACACTGTCACGGTGCCTCCTGTGATCACGCCTCCCTCTGGGGAAAATCATTTACATTGCTCCGTCGCACGCCTATTTGCCACCGCCGTCCATTCTTCCGGCTGCTAGCACTGCATTCACGCAACGGACTCTCCATTATTAAGCACACCAGTTCTTCATCACATCAACCCAGGCTTCCCATCATTACACACACTGGATCTTCACTGCTACAGCCTATAATTGCCCTTGTGTTTGTCAGTGTCTTTGTGGAGTATTGTCTGCTAGTTGTCTGTGAATAATGAAATTGAAAAATGTAAATTAAATAAGCAAAGTAAAAGGATGATCAAATGATAACTTACAGTTGTGTCTGGCAGTGGCATTTACTTTTTTTTGCGTGGAGGCTCAGGCATTGGAGGTGGCGGCTCATTAACAGAATCAGATGAAGACCCGACATCCGACACACCGGTTTTCTCTTTCTGATCCTCCATCTGACTCCATCTAATCTAAATTTTGTAGCATCTGCAATGCTGTCAGGGCGTCGAATTGTCGGCTTCGGTTTGCCGTTGTGAACTAAATGCTGTAAATTGTGTCTGACTTGCTCACCAAGTTCAGATTATATACAATTTCTACCCTCATCATCATTCATCATTACACTTGCATAGATGTATAGATGTGTCTGGATTTATCAGGGGGTTATCGCCCATTCATCCATTGATGCCATTGCTATTTCATTGCTATTCATTAGATTAGATTTAACTTTATTGTCATTGAACAAGTACAATATAAAGAAAATGCAGTTAGCATCAAAACAGAAGTGCAAATAGAAGAGTGCAAAAATGTACAAGTGAAACAATTAAGAACAATGTATGTTACAACTGGGATGTATAAATGTGCAAATTGAAGGTGCAAGGCAGCATGTGCAAATGAAATGCAGGGATAGCAGCAACAAGTTTCCCTAGATACACATACATGTAACAACTGAAAAAGAATGTAAACAACATGTACACAATTTCAAAGAATGATTTACAGTAGCCTACATGAAAATATAGAAAAGTCATTTGTGGATTGTATTGATGAAAAACAGTAATGTGTAATACCTTTGCTGAATTGATCATTTGGTGATCGTTGGTATTTCATTTCATGAAAATATATTTAGCGTAATACACTTGTAGAAGCTTAATCTTCATTAAAATAAGCAGAGAAAATTCAAAGAGAAATGATAGGATGTGTATGCGATTTTGTTTCTATTTGTCTCCAAATAAAAACAGTAACGTGTAATACCTTTGCTGAATTGATGGTGATCGTTGGTATTTCGTTTTGTGAATAATTATTTAGTGTAATACATTCGTAGAATATTAATCTTCAGTAAAATAAGCAGAGAAAACATTTTAGATTTACATTTGATGTATTAGCCTATACAAGAAGCTGAATCTCCTATTGAAAAACAACGTGAGAT
Source organism: Esox masquinongy (assembly GCA_016801175.1). Taxonomy (NCBI): domain Eukaryota; kingdom Metazoa; phylum Chordata; class Actinopteri; order Esociformes; family Esocidae; genus Esox; species Esox masquinongy. Next base: position 126,065 of record JACXGI010000313.1, read on the forward strand.
ACATATGTTGAATTCTCAAGTAGCCTATATCGTTTATATTATGTTTAAACAATAGCCAAATTACATTGTTGAATGGTCATGGAAATCTTGTATTTCATTTGTAAGTTAATTCAAATTCAACCACGGCTCTGATCATTCACCTGGGAGTATCGCACATTCATCCATTGACGTCATGCATTCAGTGTGGGGTGATTAGCGCTTGGGTACCATTAGCGGATGCCTGGGTACCAGTGCTAAGTGACGTGGGCTGTTGTCCAATTAAGTTGGAAAACAGGGTAAAAAAATAAATAGTCTCTAAAAGATTTTCTGTTTTTGAGTTTAGAAAAATGGAACAATGTAATATACGCCTATTTAGGAAAGTCATGGAAGGAGGTGGGTGTAGCTTTTTGGGATGCACGGGGGATTTGATCACTAGTGTAGCCAGGAGGAGAGGCCTCATTTAGGGCAGTACATTCATCAGGCTTTAGCCAGGTTTCATACTAACATCCATTTTGTGATCAGTGATTAATTCATTTGCTGCAATTGCCTTTGAAGTATGGGATCTAACATTAAGGAGTCCCATTTTAAGATGTGAGGCAATACAGTCATTTTATTTATTACCGAGGTGGAGGAAGGCTATATCTTAATAAGGTTGCTATTGTTAGCACTACCCTGTTTTACTCCTCTCAGCCTGGAATGAGTCACAGTCTCAATAGGCAAAACTATGCTAACTGCTAAGCTAACGACAGACTCCACTATGCTAGCAGGCTGGCTAACAGCCTGCAGTCTGACCTGCATCCTATCTCATGGTGAGGAGTGAGACTCATGTCTATGTTCTTAGATAAAAGAAAAGGTTAGGATGGAGTCCGTCGCTCTTCAACAGATTAGGCTTGGCCCTATATCTGGAAGAGTCCCAAAAAGAAAGCCAGTTATCTATAAACTCTACCTCCTGCGATGGGCAGAACTCCGTTTTCAGCCAGCAATTCAGTTGTGCAAGTCTGCTGTAGATCACATCACTACCCCTAGCTGGGAGGTGGCCAGAGACAATTACTTGATGCCGACACATGTTCTAGCTAATTTACACGCTGATGCCATGTTCTGCTTTGTAACCTATGACTGTTTCATCCTAACGTCACTGGTGCTAATATGAATAACAATATCTCTGTGCTGTCTGTACTTGCCAGTTTTAGACTTCGCTAGCACCAACCCCCGATTTGCTACTACGTCGCTGGCTCTGCACCCTGGTAAACAGTGTACGATCGCCAGCTCATTCTTTAGTTTAATACTGCGGGTAACGGAGTCGCAGTTGACTAGAGTTTTCAGTTGTTCCAGGCCACCGGTATATGCCTGCCGATCATTCCCCTCTGAAGACGGCTCGGGCCTTCATTCCAGTGGGGAAAGCCTGTTAAGTCTCTGTCTGCTCTAGCAGCGACCCTGGTTTAACTGGTCAGCGGCATTTCTTCCCAGTGACCAAGAGAAAGTTCTTGCCTTGCTGCAGATGCGGTGCTGGGGGGCTAACAACACTATTGTTTCTTCCTGGTGGCACAGATGCAGTTTTTTTCCATTTCTACACCAACATAATCCTTGCTTGACATTTGCATCTGAAGCCGAGCCTCTAACTCTGTAATCATCACCTAAAGACGATAGTTCTCCTTTATGTTAAAATTACAACAACTACAATAAGTAGGCAAAACGGTACTTAACTTCAGGTGTTCAGGGGTGAGTAGCTCAATTTTTTAAGTCCAAATAAAGTCCTGGTGTAGAAAGGTTGGGTAAAACGTCTTTAGACAAAAATAATACGTTAGTAAACTCATAAAAATAATCTATCCACTTATTTAGTTTATATGAAGTGAATTTGAAAAAGTTTGGTACAGTATGTGGCCAGGTAGGTAACAGCAAGCAGCGTACAACACGTCAACAATCTCATAGGTGTATCAATAAACATGTGTTAAAGGTTCAACATGTCTCCCATTACACACACACACACACACACACACACAACTTTTTCATTGAATGTTATAACACTGCACTACAGAAGTGGGAGCATCAGCTAACCATATAGACAGAAGCGGAAATAGCACGGGGGCGATGAGGCATTGGCAGCAGGGCCCACTACAAATACAATTGTATACCAAAGACCAAATATTATTTAGCACAATCCAATGTCAAAATGGATATATAATATCATAGGTTATACTGATTGATTTCAGTAAATCCTGGCATTGATCTGAGCTGTTGTTGCTTATTTTATGAAGTAGCCTATTGTGTAAAGAAATCTACAGAGTATGTCTTTATACCCACTTACAGGACCCCTTGGCCTGGGACGCACACCTGCACTGCTGGTTGGGCGGGATCAGTGTCTTCAAATTCATTATACATTTATTTAATTATTTGATAAAAACACTTTTGCTATCTTACGTCATAATGTACCAAAAATGCATAGAAATTATTCTTGAAAATTATCATTGCCAACAGATTATTTAGGCAAACTTTTGCTTTTTTCAATAAAATAATGACCGGGTGTGTTTCAATATTTGATTGACGTGTATCCTATCCTATAAGTATTTGATGCCCTCTCAATCAGAAAGATTTCTGGCTCCCGAGCTGAGATTAGGAGCACACTCTTAAAGGGAGTGCTCCTAATCTCAGCTTGTTACCTGTATAAAAGACACCTGTCCACAGAAGAAATCAATCAATCAGATTCCAAACTCAACACCATGGCCAAGACCAAAGAGCTGTCCAAGGATGTCAGGGATAAGATTGTAGACCTACACAAGGCTGGAATGGGCTATAAGACCATCGACAAGCAGCTTGGTGAGAAGGTGACAACAGTTGGTGCGAGTATTTGCAAATGTAAGAAACATAAAAGAACTGTCAATCTCCCTCGGTCTGGGGCTCCATGCAAGATCTCACCTCGTGGAGTTGCAATGATCATGAGAACAGTGAGGAATCAGCCCAGAACTACACGGGAGGATCTTGTCAATGATCTCAAGGCAACTGGGACCATAGTCACCAAGAAAACAATTGGTAACACTACGCCGTGAAGGACTGAAATCCTGCAGCGCCCGCAAGATCCCCCTGCTCAAGAAAGCACATGTACAGGCCCGTTGCATCAAAGGGACAATGGACGGGGCCATGTACTGTCAAATCTTGGGTGAGAACCTTCTTCCCTCAGCCAGGGCATTGAAAATGGGTCGTGGATGGGTATTCCAGCATGACAATGACCCAAAACACATGACCAAGGCAACAAAGGAGTGGCTCAAGAAGAAGCACAAGGGTTTCGCCACCAAGTACTAAGTCATGTTTTGCAGAGGGGTCGAATATTTATTTCACTCATTGAAATGCAAATCAATTTATAACATTTTTGACATGCGTTTTTCTGGATTTTTTTGTTGTTATTCTGTCTCTCACTGTTCAAATAAACCTACCATTAAAATTATAGACTGATCATTTCTTTGTAAGTGAGCAAACATACAAAATCAGCAGGGGATCAAATACTTTTTTCCCCTCACTGTATAATATAAACAGCAAAACATTGTTGTTTTCCAGTGCATTTAAATGTTGAACTTGAGACGATGTAGTTCTAATGGGGGGCCGTAGCCAGTTAGCGTACATCAATGAGAACTGGACAGCAATGGGAATCACATTAAACTGAGAATCGATTTGGAATTGAATCATTAGGGAATGAGGTCCCTAATGCATCCCACCCCTATAGTTTAGATGGTAGATTCATGTTCAAATGCATGTTTGACTTTGGTAATGCTTTTGAAGATTAACGAGTACAAGTTTCTGAGGCATCGGCATGCAATATTGCAATGTTACTCTACAGTGGTGCTATTCTTTGTTAGTTAGCAAATTTTAGCCTCTTCAGTTATAGTTAACTAGCTCTGATAAACTCTCTTTATTTTGGAACTCGCTTCACTCTCTTCAATGAACACTTCAAATACTGTTCATTTTGTTGTAATCAGAATAATTTGATAGCTGTCAATCAAGATAGGTATATATTTTCCATTGAGTAAAGCAATATTGTTGTCAACGTCGTTTTTGGCCTTGTTTTTAGTAGATGTACTATTTCTTTCTTTTACAACATAGTGGATTATTAGCCTTGCAATATTTCTGATAGGGAAATGACAGGAAAAGACACAAAAAAATTAATATTCTCAGTAAGAAATAACAGGAGCGTAAGTGGGTTGTTTTATTGCTGAAGATGCGTCTGTTTGTAGTTTAGTTATGATATCAGTTAATTAAGTCAATGCTGGAATTCTGTTTTTACTAATCCCAGAATGTTTTCCTAATGTCAGATTATTACAAGATTACATAACAAATGTAAAAGAAAGTGATGATTCTATAAATGCTACGGTATAGGCTAGCTGTTATCAGATAACTTTTTTCTCTTCAAAGTTTAACAGCTAGCCTACTGTACAACGTCCATGCATTTATTGTCATGTTTTGCCATTTGAGCGGTCAGTATTGTTTTTAAATTATCAACATGTCTTGAATGAGTACAGGAACTTCAGGATCGCACTAATAAGTGCTTTGAGTGAAGAAGCAATAAGGCGCAGATGAGGTATAGGCTTTACCACCTTTTAAAACACACCTCTGGGTTTTCTGATCATGAGTATATCTGATTACGAGTGTCACGTGACAAATGGATATGATTACGGATATGAGCATCACAAGATTGGCACACTCCTAGTAGTAACTAGCTAAGGCTAAGGTAATATTAGCTAGTCAGTGTAAAGATATCAAAATATTCTTATCTAGTGAGGATGTGAGGTTTGCGTCTAATAGATGGGTCACTAACATTTCCAAAATTACACATTCTGAACAATACTATCCAGGTGTAATATTATAATTTCAAGGTTTTAAAGTTTATTATTCACTCAATGCTACAGACAACTTGACAATAGCCAACTCTGACACTTACTTTACGTCCGTGCCTCGTCTTGCCCACTCAGACACAACTGGCGTCAGCCTGGTACAACTTGAGATCAGCAATCTTGCGCATATTCAATCATGAGGACCAATCGGGAGATTGTGTGTTAACACATTGTAGAGCAAAAAAAATTTAAAATGATGATAAAATACTTTCAGACTCATAACAATTATTAGTGGGGCGATGTCCCAAATATCAAACTCAACCTTTGAAGTGTGCCTTGTGACAAATTCACGGGGAATGCCACTGTATTCCTCTGCCATAGTCTTCCTGATTGACTGGGATCAGTCAGTGGTGATTTTAATTGCAAGTAAATAGTATATTTGCATCTGTAGCCAGGTGATTTATGCCTTGCTTCTCTACATTGTCAGCGCCTTTTCCGATGTCTGCATTTTTGATAAATGTTTCAATGATGGCGTTGTTCATAATCTTGTATTTACTCTTTATTGAAAGGAGTAAATAAGTCGTCTGTAGGAAATTGAAGGTTATCTTTCTGGGGCACCTGTATTCATCAACGTTGACCAGTTGTAAATGTTTTAGTATGTGGCCCCAGTGAACAGAATGGTTGAAGCTGACAAGTTATTTTCAGGCATACCCCACAAGGATGATTTCTTCTCAATATCTTTCCCACACCGGTAACAAATTCAGAATATCTCCATCAAGTTTGATTCATTAACAGTTGATGTCCTGCCATGTAGATTGGGAAGGGAATCAGAGCTGAGTGCATGAAAACTGATGTATTGTTTCATTTAACAATGTCCAGGAACAAGGTTGCCAATGTCCTACTGGGGTTGATACAGTCACATGAAAGAGAGCTCTGACATCTGTATTGTTTTTGGTGCTTCCACTGAAATGTCATTTAAGTCCTGTAATGAGGCTACCAACTTCATATGATGGTGCTCAGATACTGCACTTTCATTGGTGCTTTCATTGAAGTGACACGTGTCATTGTGGGGTGTTTGGATAGTAGGACTAATCCAGGTACTTCCAGGCACTTCCATTGGTGCTTTCATTGAAGTGACATGTTCCCCTAGAACAACGCAGACAAATTTGTGAAGGGTTGCTTGGACAGTGAGGTAGAGACAGTTCAATCTCAACAATCGACTCGGGCAGGCCTAGATAAACATGCAAATATTATCAGAGACACTTACTCAGCCATTAAAATAATAGGGCTGAGGAAACTTCATATTTTACTGTTCTTCCATGTAAATAATAAACACAACCCCTGACAACCTAACCCTCTAAAACCTGCTACAACCCTACTCTCTTTAACTAAGTGAGGCACAGGACTGCTCAATTGAAAGCACATGAAAAGTGGCATCTGGCTCGGTTTCACTGGTGATATTGGCTGTTGTAGAAAAGACAATCAGTCATAACATTTCCATTCAATGCATGAATTACATTAAAAACGAAGTTCAATTGAAATAATGTAAAGTTGGGCTAGTTTCCTGACATTTCAACTCAAGGGGCTTCTGAGGCCAGAGCAAGGATTAGGCCAGAGAGTCATTGTATGCAACTAATAGCTAACAGAAAACAAAAAAATATAGAGAATATACTATTATACTATTACTTATCTGTAATGGAAAGGGATTTTTCAGTATTGTATGAGTAATGTAGCTAATGGAAAAGGGCATTACACACAAGCAAAAAAATAGGACATGAATAAAATTTACCGTTATAGCAGCAAACAAAACAATTGCGAATGGCAAAAAAACTTAAACGTTATAGTTTGGTAGCCTACTGTGGACTTTAGTAACAATATCCAAAATGTAACTTTAGCAAGCCAACTTACTTACCTCAAATGGCTGGAGTTCTGTTGTCCATGTAAAGACAGTGGAAACAGAACACAGTTTGAAACGGTCCCTATGTAGTCAGCGGCCACAAAATAATTGCTGCAGACTGTGCCAGCTCTAGCCTTTTGGGGGCCCTAAGCAAAATTTGATTTGGGGCCCCCTATCGGTGTGAGGCCCCCTGATGTTGCTTATGCCTACAACCAGCCCTGGCTTGCACGCTGTCAAATTTAAGTGGTGAACCACGCAAGATGTCGTATCTACAGCTTACTGGGGATTACAAATGGCCTGCAGCCACAACTTGATAAATAACATTTGTATTTTATATATCAAGCAAATTAATACGTAAAACACAGTGAAGTTTTTAGGTAAGTGCGGGCTGGCATTTCTTCTGTAGCAGCCCTGGAAAATGTGCGCAAAGCTTAGTGTTGTAGGGAGCACTGGTGACAAAGAACATGGTGTTAGGGTAAACTATGTCTGATTTATTGACATATCTATTAGCATAAAATGCGTTCTCAAAGTCCAAGACTGGTAGGATGGTAAATTTTACAAGAGTATATTTTGAAGTCTGGGTGAAAGATCCTTTCTCGTGAAACCAATTCCCCTTGGAGGGGGGGGGGTGAAAATATTCCTATAGTTCAGCTCATTGTTGGGGGGACGTTGAGAGAGATGCACATGCAGGTAGCTAGGTGCCCTCCTTCTTTCGTTCCATCTCTTTAGTTTTTTCCTCTCACCTTTCTTCCTGTTCTCTCCTGTTCCCTCCTCTCCATCTATTCTCTTCCTTTTCCCTCCTCCCCATCTATTCTCTCCTCTTCCTATTCCCTACTCTCCATACTCTCTCCTCTATTCCTCTTCCATTATCTCCATATCTTTTTTCCTCTCCTCTCTGCCCTGCTAGGCTACTAATCAGTTTCTCCTAATTAATAAGGTTATTTTGGCTCAGAAAAATACATAATTAATTTAGACTTTCATCAGAATAGCTAAAGTTACCTAACACTATTGTCCCTGCTCCCCCTTCCTCTTTTGATGCAATGGATTAAAATATTTCAACCAACTTAAGAAAAATCACATCAAAAAAGGATCAATTTATGTCGCAGTTAATGTTAGATGAACAACTAGCTAGCATGGCAAAATAGTACTGTTAGCTAGCAAAACCTTCTTTGCCTTACGTCATGGTTTCTCAATTTAACTGGGGATACAATTGTGGCAGCAATATTGATCGCTACATCTAAACGAGGTGAGAATAATGCTGAGAATAATTGTGTTTTAACTGAAATGTGAGCTAATTAATGTAGTCAAACAAACAAACGACTGGTGCCTTCAACGTGCATTCCTATGGTGATCTATTTCCTTCTACAGAGGCATACACTCCAAAATAATTTGTTTTGTGCACTGAGAGAACAAGAGTTTTTTCACGCGCGGTGCTCACAGGGAGAACAAATGTTTTTTAGAACGCGGTGAGTACGTCTGTGCTTCTTGTACAGCTCGTCTGCATAGAGTATATTGGTGGCTCCAATTGCCATGACAGTGCGATCAGTGATCCTCAAATCGCATGCAGAAAAAAAAACTACGAGCTAAATGACCTTAAGAAAGATGTTGTACCCTGACTAATTATTTGCCGAACAAAAGTTTTGATTATTGATTTCTTTTCTTGACGTGGCGGGAAAGATTTTCCCATGGCGGGACGCCACAGTAAAATCAACACAATGGAATCACTGGATATGTACATCTAAGTACTGACATAATCTAACTAAGATCTTTTTAAGGTGAGAATGTAGGTAGGTAGAGATTAATGGACAGATGTATTGAATATAGTGTTGTCTAAATAAAGGTAGATGAGGGAATCAGTGGCAGGAAGTGCAACACTATTGATGGGTATCGCTGAGAATCGAACCCTGAGGAACTCCTTTTGAACAACCGCTGGTTTTAACCTTCAGAAAATGAGATTTATATAGCGATGATGAAAACATTACTTTGAGGAATACAACATCAGCTTTTGTTGCTCAGGACGTACAGTTTCAATTCAAGAATTTGGACAATGCTAATAATGCTAATTCCAGGCTGGAACTGTGCTGAATGATGGCTTGTTGTGAAAAATGACTCCATGGGACTTCAAGAACAATGCAAGTTAAGTGTTATTTCACCCAAAAAAAATCTAGGATGAACTATCCCTTTTAGGCTCTCAACTATTCAGACTTTTTTTGTGTTAGAGCTACAAGTAAAAATGTTTCTTTGTTGAAACCTGTATTTTCTTTTGTAATTTACTGGGTGCACTGGATCCCCTAAAGAGTTGCTTGTCATAAGAGGTTTGGAGGTGTCATGGTGTAGTTGGAAGAAGGGAGAAGGCAGATGCAGGAACAAAAATTTGATATTTATTATCCAAAGGAGTAGAGAACGTAGTAGTTCCACTAACACTATAGCGTTTAAAGACAGTCCTAACAAAGTAGACTATACGAAGACAGTTCTAGGAATGGTGGCATAAGGCTGAAATTAGATTTCGTCTTCCAACAGGTACAAGCGCTAAGCGTTGCTAGACTTAATAAACACAATAGAGCGTGAAGGAGAGTAAGAATAAACACAACTATGAGATGACTAACATTGTGACCTTTTGACAACACTAGGCAACGAATAAGGGATCTGAGGGAATATATATAGGAATCTGATGAGTCTGGTAGAACAAGACAGTCCGCTATGTTCAAGAGTTCCCTGTTGAGATGGGTTGGGAATGATGGTGACTAAAAGGCAGGTGACGCCGACCGGCACGGGGAGGTGATGTATGAGGAGTTGCACCGGGAGGAAACGTGACAGATGGCTATTGCTATACAGAACTGGTGTTTGCAATCTATCAATTCTGCCAGTTTAAGAAAACCAGGAGTTGTAGAATAAAAAAAAAAAGAAATTTTCCTGAGAAGGACATTTTTATTAAAGACATTGAGGAAAGCTATTTGTAAATAGGACCGGATATTTTCTACAAAAGGAATATTAAGTTCAGAAGCCATGTAATGTAGGAAGGCCTGCGCAATACATTTTTTTAGTAAATGTTGACAATAATGAGAGGGGGTAGTTTGACCAAGGTATTTACTGTTACAGACTGTCGTTTTGACTAATGATATTAATAAAACCTGAAAATGTGAAATGACCACCAAGTAGCAGAGATTACATTTTGGTTTTCATCCTGGTTCTCAAAAAATAAAAGTTTGAAAAAAAGAGAAATCTATTTTCATTTCGGAAATTTTTTTATTTTATACAGATTTTCTTGTTTTAATAAATAATCCTTACAATAAGTTAACCACAAACCTTATTTTTTACTCATGTAAAGTGTTTATAGTTTTTGATGAGAATGTTAACTTTTTGACCTAATAAGCATTGTAGACTTGCTCCTGCTGTTACTAGAGTCTGCTGCAAAGTCCTTGACATACTACAGTATCTGTATGCAGACCTTACCTCCACAGTAATCCATGCTTTCCACAGTTTGTCTCCAAAGACCTCTCTGCCCTCCAGAAGACAAACAAAGGATCTCCATGAATCACTTCAGGATTAGCGCCAACCAATAATTATTCCAACACTCCCTTAGCACTTAAAGCTATTCTAAAAATGTCTATGGACAGAAGGTTGATGGACAGCCAGTCTACCTCTTTGTAAAGGACAGAAAATGCTTGGTAATGTCATTTTGTCACACATGGAAAGATTTGTTATATCCATACATAAAAGTAGAGCGACTTGGGTGTGTTATTTTTTGGGTGTGTTATTATTCCAGAATAATGGTTCAGGGTTGACTTTTGTCTGACTTGCCGTTTGATGATTCCAGTTATGTTTTGTTGAAAATTCTGTTACTGTACATTTTTTATTAGGTCAAATGTTCACCATAGCTTAGGCTGATAGATGGGTTTATCACTAGTACTTACCGTTCGGAGGGCTGTTCAGGTGGATTTTTCCCAGACGCATATGTGTAAATCCCCATTTCGTACACATAAGTAATTTAGCATCTTATCCAAAGCGACTTACAGTATTGAGTGCATACCACTGCCCCACTACAATCACGGATAGTGCTTTTTTTTATTAGTGGATAATATTGCTTCCATAAAATAAAGTGTTACCAAGATGCCTTGCCAAACAGGCAAGTCAGTTACATATTCATGCTGTCAGGACATGCATGCCCTAATCCCTCAATACAAATGAGGCTGATATTCTGCCTTGTCACGTCCAAGGCTTATAAAGATTATTCTTGAACCACATCGAATGCCTAAATAGATTAAGAAAACCAATACCACATACTGTTAGGAAAGTCCTGCTTTAAAGTAGGAATTAAAAAGAGAAAGGGCTTTTGAATTTTCTTCATTGCATATTTTGTGTTGTATCTGTTGATAATGAAAAAGTATACGGCTCTATGGCATCTCTTAGAGGGGTGGACCACTACACTATCATGATTCATTAATGGTTTAACTCCAGCGGTCTAAGCCACTGCCTCTGGTTCACTAGTACATGTATAAATTTGCCATACTGCACTTTCAGGTCCCTGTCTTTCACTAGTTTACACTCCAATAAAGCTTATAATGTTATAAGTAATGGTCTACCTTCCTTGGAAGAGGTCAATAGGTAAAGTTGGCTATACTGAAAACAATTGAATGAGTACAGCTAGTTCAGCCAGGGAACCCGAGTAGGCATTGGCTCTGCGATGTCGCAATCGATGTCGGAATCACACCTACCACAGTCTCAGATTCATAATCTAATATGGCGGTCTATTCTAGTCGGTCAGGGTACTCACTCTGTCTGCTACTCTGCTGGTTGTCTTGCATGTGGTTGCTAAACCCACCCACCACCACAGCCTCCCCCTTTTTGATTCTGTTTTCTTCTGCAGGGGGATTGGCACTGCGTACCAAGCTCATTGCCATTGGTATTGCTATTGAAATATTACAGTGTTGATGTTATTAGTAGTATTGCATGTACCATCATGTGATGGCAGTGAGTTACTCCAAAGGAACAGAACCTAACGCCAAGACATCGTATGTGTATAGTTCTCTAATAATGCTTAAACGAAGAACATGGTGTTTCCTGACTGAACTAAGGTTAACTCAAGATTTCATTTGAAAGGGCCTTGTGAGTCAAGCAAGTCAAAGTTCTTTTCATGGTAATATTCTTTGCCTTCTAATGGCTCTTATCAGGATCCACAAAGGGCGGTGACTGTTGGCCAAACATGGTCTGGACTATGGGGAAGAATAGCCTTTTAGACTATGGGGAAGAATAGCCTAGGTCTTTATTGTCACATCACACTTGAGCGATTCCTTGTGGCAGACCTGGCACCACTCATTAGCTTAAGGAATGTATTTGAAGGAGCCTTGCTGTAGGGGTTGGCCCCGCCTGATTTTCTTGTTGAGCAAGTAGTGTGATATTTTTAATTTTATTTTATTTAATCAGTGGAGACACATTGAGACCTAGGTGTCATTCACAAGTGTGTCCTGTATATATTAACAACTACAAAAATAACATTCCTCACAATAAAAATCCTTGGTCTCTTTCCAAAATAACCCATTCTGGATACTATCCCAGACATGAAGTAGCATGACTCGGCAGGACATGTCTCTGAGAATGGACGTCTGGAACTTTGACTCTCCAATGCCAATTCACATTCCTTTTAAAAAAGAATAATTGGAAATGTTGAATTGTGTCTAGGTTAATGAATCCCTCAAACTCATTGTTGGATTGTCTGTCAAAGTGGGCCACTCTCTCACTCAGAGAGAATGGGGTAGAGCTTCAGCGAAGCTTACGTCACAAGGACAAAAAACCCTTCCCCCACTGAAGTGTCTGACATCTCTGCCAAGACATGAGAAAAACAGCCTATGGGATTACTTCACATCCATGCAGTGTAGTGTGCATGAGCATAAAAACTAATAAGGGAACTCCTCATTCATCATTCAAAATACAGGCAATACGTTTCCACAGACAGTCCCAGAGATGTTGTTAGAACAACATTATCTTTAGCGATAACTAGCATAGTTTGACCACAAAGAAAATATTTATGGACCGAGATGCATTTTTTTTATATTTGTTGGTTATTCCCCATTAATGACACTGCCATGGGCTGACGGAGACTATAATGTCAATAATACAGGGATGATATCTCTGTCATTCTCTATGCTCTATATTCTATATCAACACCCCCATTCCCCATAATAATTTCCTGGAATAGTTGTCACAGTTTACCAATAAAATTTGATCATATTTTGGATTCAGTTATCTTCTGATTTAAAAAAAAAGAAATGCATGACCTGCATCTCACTGCAATCACCCAATGATTGCTTTTCAGTTCCTTTTTATCGCCCATTTTTAAGGTCACTTGGTGCATGCTGTGTATATCATTGGGCTCCTGATGACAGATCTTTATACAACACCATTAAAATGTAGGTTGTTTTAAAGTTGTAAAAGGAAATGTACATGTCTCAATGTCTATCAGAGCAATCATTGCTGTTAGCTTATGTTGACAGTTTAGTATGAATCATTACCCAAGCTCCAACGCTGTACTTTATCCTCCCAAACATTTAGATTTTAGAAAATAAAACATGTTACCCAGAGGGAGCCGTGGATGTGTCAGTAAACTGCCTGGAAGAAATCTGTAAAACCCAGCAACTGTTAATTGGAATTGGGTCAGTTAGTGCTACATATCTGATCAGATATAGAGATCTACAGGTCTGCTGGGCCAGATAAACTCGGTATAACATAGTTGCCCGCAAGGCTCTGAACTGAAAACAGTTGTTGGTCTTTGGTATACTCAATCAAACAAGCTTTTTCCTGTTTATTTGCCAATAATAAAATACAAATCATAAGAAACTCTCTGCCCTTATTCAAGTAAAATGTATTTTATTGTGCTTATTTACCAGGTAACAACTAGGAATACTATGTAATAGTACAAAAAAACTGTCTTTACTATCTTGGATGAATCTACTGAGGAGAGCGCTTACTTTTAAATGATTTGTAATGGCACATTAAATCCCAAAAGTCTGTTGCAGTTACTTTAAAATGATATTAACTCTAAAATGCAAAGTTAATTCCTTATTAATCGAAAATATATGCACATAACTAGAGTAGACATTGACTTCATGCCTTCCCATCTCTTTAATCAAGCTAAAAACTGACAGGTAAGTGAGAATTGCGACTAGTTTTGTGGAGTCATGAGCAGGTTAATTCATCTGTATTTATAATCAGACAGTACTGTTTTATACACTTATCTTCAACATCATTACATCATAAGGTTAATTCACACTACACTAACTAGCAAAAATGATTTCACCTTGAAATCAAAGTATTTTTAACTTGCAAAATTCATTGTAATAAATTATAAAATAATATAAAAAATATAATGATTCCCATTTAAAAATAGAGGTAATTTACCGAACCTAACTTTTTATTTTATTTCTACATTTTATTTCCTATGCACTTAGTTAAGTACTTCCATACAGCTTACTGGACATGTGAGACTAAACAGAACAAAAGTGTGTTACAATATTTTTGTCACATTCTTGTGAAAATTATTTCTTAAGTAAGTATGCTAATATTTGATAGCAGAAAATGAGTCAAGATTAATTTCAACTTCAGTCCTTTACTTTTCATATGTTTTGGATCTCTTTGTAGTACATTTCAAACCTATGTTCACATGGAATAAAAGAGATGTACTTTTCCTGATGCCTTGTAAAGCATGCATAATGGTAGCCGTGAGGAGAAGTTCCTTTAATGGCAACACCTGAGAATTCTGACACATTTGAGAGATGTCAGATCTTTATATTGAGATGCTAGACAATTCAAAGGATCCCATATTCATTAGAAAATATACTTTTGAGTTCAAAGGGTTTAAGTCTCAATGACTCTCAGTAATACTATCATGATGAAGTCAAATTAGCGGTAAAAAGACTTGTTGTTGTAATTTCAGCTCAAACAAGCAACGTATCCTAATAATAATCTAACTAATGCAATAATGATGCTACTGTACCGATGCTATTCTCATTTGTATAATACAGTCCAATTATAACTTTGTATGACTTAATTAAAAGAACATCCTCACTTGATTATAAAGAGTAAGCAAACAATTATATGTATTTTTTTTATAATTAATGTATACCCAATAGATGGTATGAATGTACCGTTAATATCATTATTGTGTTGTAGCTCATAGCGCATAAGACTGTTAGACTGTTTTTATGACATTAAAGCCTGGATGGCTTTAAACCTTTTACATTTTAATGAAAGTAAAACCGAGGTCATGATACTTAGACCCGGTAGTTCTCTTGGTGCCTCCAAATTGGACCTGGGTCCCCTGACACCTTGTGTCAAGTCTATGGTAACTAACCTTAGTGTTAAGATGGATAGTGATTTTCAACTAGAAAAACAGATAAATTCTGTTGTAAAAGCTAGTTTCTTTCAACTCAGGCTGCTTACCAAGCTGAAGCCATTTTTATCTTTCACTGATTTTGAGAGGGTTATACATGCTTTTATTACAACTCACCTGGATTACTGTAATACTTTATATATAGGTGTTAGCCAGGCCTCCCTCTCTGGATTACAAATGGTCCAAAATGCGGCTGCTCGACTCCTTACCGGAACTCATAAACGAGATCACATTACACCTGTTCTTGCCTCCCTTCATTGGCTACCGGTTTGTTTTAGAATACATTTTAAGATTTTGTTGTTTGTTTTTAAAGCTCTTTACGGTCAAGCCCCAGCATATATCGCTGAATTACTGAAGCCGTATGCTCCTCTGAGGTCATTAAGGTCTGCTGACCAGCTACTCCTTGTTGTCCCTAGAATGCAGCTCAAAAATAGGGGAGATCGAGCATTCTCAGTCGTGGTCCCAAGGCTGTAGAATGAATTGCCTTTGCAGGTCAGATTGGCCCCCAGCCTCCACATTTTTAAATCACGACTTAAAACACACTTATTTATTGGCCTTTAAACCTGCTTGAGAGTTGTATTCTGCATTTTCATTTTCCAGTCTGTCACTTGTTTTTAAACGTTTCGTTTTGTTACTCGTGTGTTTATAATCTGTCCTAAATCATGTTGTCCAGTGCTTTGGTCAACTTGGTTGTTTTAAATGTGCTTTACAAATAAAGTTGGATTGGATTGTAAAAGTTGGATAGTCAGCCTAACAAAAATCACACCATGATGCAATGTGTGACAGTCTGAAAATATCTAAAGATTTACTGGGCTTTTATCTCCATTTCCATCTTCTATGGACAGATGGTCTGTTCTGATTCTTCTGTTTTTTTTCTGACTTTTGTCAAGTCCAAACCCTAGGAAAAAAGGGAAGTTAACAAATCAATCCTAAAGAGATTCATTTTCGACTGCCAGGTAGAAACTTGACACCCTGAATCCATCATCTGGGCAGAATCCTAATAAAGACAAATTCAAAGTCCTTCACGTTTGAAAGAGAGAGCTGATGACACATTTAAACACACACCCCAAGCCAGGTTACTGCCAATTAGTATCTTCAGCCCCCAATCCTGCCTGTATTTGGAAAATCTACACAACCTGAGTTTAATTTGCATAAAAATGCTGACAAGGACATTTCATATTTTGCTGGGCCTGAAGCTCTGACGAAAGTAATAAAAAGTATACGGCAATACACTTTCATTTGTTGTATTATATAATTTAAATTACTTTTCCTGATGGTCACCAAAAAGTGAACATGATACCCACTACTGTGACAAACTACAGAGGTTGACACTACCGTTCAAAAATTTGGTGTCACTTACAAATGTCCTTGTTTTCCATGAAAACATACATGGAATGATTTTGAATAGGAAATATAGCAAAATGAATAGGAAATATAGTCATTGACAAGGTTAGAAATAATGATTGATAATTGAAATAATAATTGTGTCCTTCAAACTTGAACTTAACTGCTAATAACTGTTTGCATCATCCTTAGCAGCAACAACTGCAACCAAATGCTTCCTATGATTGGATATCAGTCTTTTACATCGCTGTGGAGGAATCTTGGCCTACTATTCTTTGCAGAATTGAACTGTAAATCAATGCATACAATATAATCACCCCGTATATCCTATTACCTGATATACTCACCAACCACTGTAAATGTAGGTCAACTATCTGATCTTCCTACCACAGCAACTTGTTGGGGTTCACATCAGGACTTTGACTAGGCCACCCCCCCCAAAAAAAATTTTCAGCCATTCAAAGATGGACTTACTCTTGTGTTTAGGATCATTGTCCTGCTGCATAACCATATTATGCTTCAGCTTCAGGTCACTGACTGATTACGGGATATTCTCCTTCATAATTTTCTGGTAGAGTGCAGAATTCATTGTTCCTTCATGTTCTTCCAGTCCTTCCGCAAAATATCCCTACACCACAACACTACCACCACCATGTTTTACAGTTGGGATAATGTAATTTGTGGGAAATGCAGGGTTTGCTTCACGCCAAACATAACAGTACCAGTGTTTTCTAAAAAGTTCCACTTTTAACTCATTTGTCCACAGAACGAATCAACCTGTTGTACGATAAGGTGCAGGCCCATTTTCATCCAGCACTGACAAACAAAATGTGAGAGAATATGGGAGATCGCCAATATGGCATGTCAATATCATTAAAATACTTGTCTGTTCTTGTGTTGTAAAGTCATGGTAATTACCAAAACCATATGTTTACTGGCTACTAGGTATCGAGGCCCATAGGAAGCTGCTCTTCACATCCCCTCTGTGGCTCATCACAGTCACTTCTACCTGTAGGCTGGCTGAACTAGGTTTACCTAGTTTTTCCTTTCTTGTTTTTAATTCTGTGACTGAAATTATATTAACCAGATAAAATTATTGGAGTGTAACCTTTTCCTTGCAACATAATGTGTGTCTGTTGAAGGTCAGTCACTTAAGTAAAAAATATCACGCATCTTTTAAAACACACTAATTCATCTGACACTCCTAATTAGAAGTTTCCTGAGTGAATTTACCCCCAGCTGGGGGGACATGGCTTTGTAAGAGTTTTACAACCACCTTCATTGATTAGCAGATTATCTCTCACTGGAGCCTGTCCTCCCTTTGGGACAATTAGGATATTGAAACAAATGTGGGAAAGAGTCTTGAAATATCCCTGTCCTCTCCAGGGTGTAAAAGATCAAGAAAAAGAAGAAAGTAGACTGGAGTCAGCCCCTGACTCTTGTCTTTGCTCCTCTCCTACCCATAGCTACTCTGCCTTCCACAGTGAGTCTGTACTCATTATGGTAGCTTAGGAAAATCCACTGGAGCACTTTTGCAGTCATAATACAACCACTTTATGTTTTGACCCAGCTATAAAATAATTCAAGTAGAGGGAGTATGTAATTGGATTATTGGACTGTTAAACGTTTGCAAAGGGGATTAATTTTTCTTGCATGTTGTTCTGCCTTTACCACTTAACAGTGATGCAATGGTGATAAAATGTGAGGAAACATCCTGAAAAAAATGTATGCAGCAGTTTCAGTCTTTCATAGTAATGGGCGTTTAGTGTGTTTAGTAACCTTCAGATAGAGATTTCTATCTGAATTTACTTTTCTGACACATCTGGGTGATAAATTTAATCTAGTCTGCTACATACTAGATATTAAAATAATTTGAATTAAAAAACAACTGTGGACTTGTATGATTTAGTTATTTAAAAAAATGGTGGGGATTCGATCAGCCATAAACAAGTAGATTTTATCTATCTGTGAACCATCTAAATTATCATTCATCACCCTGTACTTCAGAATCAGAAAGGGTTTTATTGCTAAATTTCACAACAAACAAGGAATTTGTTCTGGCCATTGGTGCAACAATCAATACAATACAAAAGGAATAAGGGGAGTAAAAAGAAATAAGAACAGTGGACTGAGCATAAAGGTAGTACACTGTGCATTAATAAATTACTTAAAATAACAAAAAAGTATGTAACGGTATGTAAGGTGCAAGATTTTGTCCAGTTGTGGGTTGTTTATGTATGTGGGGAGGGCTAATAGATTTCTCCAGTTGAGGGTTGTGTGTGTATGTGGAAGAGGGTTATAGATTTGTCCATTGAGAGTTGTGGGTGTATGTTGGGAGCGGGCTATAGTCAATTTGGTTCCAGGGCCATGTTCATGAGACCTGCTGCTGTAGGAAAGAAACTGTTCTTGTGGCGGGAGGTTTTGGTCCTGATAGACCTCAGCCTTCTGCCAGACAGAACAGTACTGAATAGTCAATTTCCGGGGTGAGTGGGATCAGCCCCAAACTTTGCCGCTCGCCTCCGCATCCTGGATGTGTGTAGGTCGTGTAGAGACGGCAGATTGCAGCCAATCACCCTCTCTGCAGAGCGGATGATGCGTTGCAGCCTGCCCTTATCTTTGGCAGTGACTGCAGCGTACCAGACAGTGATGGAGGAGGTCAGGATGGACTCTATGATGGCAGTGTAGAAATGCATCATCATAGTCATTGGCAGGTTGAACTTTTTTCAGCTGTCGCAGGAAGTACATCCTCTGCTGTGCTTTCTTTGTAAGAGGGGTGATGTTCAGCTCCCACTTGAGGTCCTGGGTGATGGTGGTGCTCAGAAAGCGAAAGGCCTCCACAGAGTTGACTGGGGAGCCACCCATGGCGATGGGGGGAAGGGCAGCAGGGCTTCTCCTGAAGTCCACTATCATCGCCACAGTCTTTAGGGCATTGAGCTCCAAGTTGTTCTGACAGCACCAGGACACCAGTTGGTCAATCTCCCACCTGTAGGCAGACTCCATCAGAAATAAGTCCAATGAGTGTGGTGTCATCTGCAAATTTCAGGAGCTTGACAGAGTGGTGACTGGAGGTGCAGCTGTTGGTGTACCGGGAGAAGAGGAGAGTGAACAGGACACAGCCTTGGGGGGAGCCAGTGCTGATGGTCAGAGGGTTGGACAGGTGCTTCCCCAGCCTCATGTGCTGCTTCCTGTTGGGCAGGAAGGCTGTGATCCTCCTGCATGTGGACTCGGGCACTCCCATTTGAAATAGCTTTTCCTGGAGCAAAGTGGGAATCATGGTGTTGATTGCAGAACTGAAGTCCACAAACAAGATTCTGGCATAGGTTGCAGGGGAGTCCAGAGGCTGGAAGATGAATTGAAGAGCCATGCTTACCGCCTCATTCTCAGACCTGTTGGCCTTGTAGGCAAACTGCTGTGGATCTAATAGAGGGTCAGTGGTGGTCTTGAGGTGAGACAGTACAAGACGCTCAAATGACTTCATAACCACAGAGGTCAGGGTGACTGGTCTGTAGTCGTTAAGTCCTGTGATCCTTGGCTTCTTGGGGACTGGGATAATGATGGAGGACTTAAAACAAGCTGGGATGCAGCATGTCTTCAGTGAGGTGTTGAAGATGTCAGTAAACACAGCGGAAAGCTGATCTGCACAGTGCTTAAGGGAGGATGTGAGATGCCGTCAGGCCCTACTGATTTCCGGGGGTTCTGTCTCTTAGTCTTTGAATAGTCTGTTTAATGTCCCCCTCCATGATTGAAAGTTCCATTGTAGTGCCAGGGGTGGGGATGATTGGGATGGGTGATTGTGAATGGCCCCAATGTTGGGTATGATTGGGATGGGTGAATGTGAATGGGCGCCAATGGTGGGGGGTTGGTGTTTATGGCTGGACACACAGGGAGAAGGTATGTTGTCAGGGCTGCCCTTTTGTCTTTCAAATCTGCAGTAGAACTCATTCAGGTCGTTGGCAAGTTGCAGGACATTAATGGAGTGGGGGGATTTAGGCTTGTAGTTGATAATCTGCCTCTCCAAACAGAAGCAGAGTCGCCAGTCGAATGCTGCTGTTTTAGTTTCTCTCCATACAGGCACTTGGCTTCTTTCACTGCCTTACCAAAGCTGTAATTAGCCACTGTGTACCTGTCTCCGTCCCCGCTCTTGAACACCTCCTCCTTTTCGAAACGCAGCCGTCTGAGTTTGGCAGTGAACCAGGGTTTGTCGTTGTTGTAGCTCACCCTGGTCCGTGTTGGTACGCAGCTGTCCTCGCAGAAGTTGATGTATGAAGTCACAGCATCAGAGTACTCATCCAGACTTTTAGAGGCAGACCTAAAAATGTCCAAATCAGTACATTCCAGACACACACGCAGATCCTCTGTTGCTTCATTACTCCACATCTTTGACCTTTGCCCAACAGGCTTAGAAAGTTTCAGTTTTTGCCTTTGGGTATTAGAAGGACCATGACGTGGTCTGAGAGTCTTAGAGCAGCGCGGGGTACAGCGTGATTGATTGTGGGCGTTGTTGATGGTAATGTAGCAGTGATGCAAAGTGTTTACCTCTCTGGTTGGGATTTTCATAAACTGTTTATATTTCGGGAGTTTGTGGCTTAGGTTACCTTTGTTGGAGTCGCCAAGAACAATCACAAAGGAATCCGGGTGTAACTGCTCCGCCTGGAGAATCTGTTCAGCCAGCAGCTGTAGTGTCTCGTGCACATTGGCTGACGGTGGAATGTAGACACCAACCAGAATAAATGATGAGAATTCCCTCGGGCTGCAGAAAGGTCTGCAGCTGATTAAAATTATTCCATGTCAAGGGAACAGTGCCATAGTATGACAGTCACATCGTTGGCCCAGCCGTTGTTAATGTAGAAATATATTCCTCCTACTTTTGTTTTGCCTGAGAGTTCTGTTACAATCCGCCCGGAAATTAAAAAACCAGGCAATTGCAGTGCTGAGTCAGGTATAGATTCACACAGACACGATTCTGTGAAACACAAGGTGGAAGATAAGGAGAGGTCTCTGTTTTTCCCCAAAAGCAAGTGAAGTTCGTCATCCAGTTTATTGCTGAGTGATCGCACTTTGGCAAGGTATCAGAGTCCGTAGTCCACGGCTCCTAGAATGTGCTAGCGCCCCGGCGTGCTTACCTCTTCAGCGGCGTTTCACTGCTTGACAAAGAGCAGATGTAGCTTTGACCAGAATGTCCAGTAATTGAATGGAGAAAAATCTGTGAATAAATCTACATGAGTTGTTTCCCTGAACAACTTGTGTGTGTGTCCACCTAGGTACATACACCGATCAGCCATAACATTATGACCACTGACAGGTGAAGTGAATAACTCTGATAATCTCATTATCATGGCACCTGTCAGTGGGTGGGATATATTAGGTAGCAAGTGAACATTCTGTTCTCAAAGTTGATGTGTTAGAAGCAGGAAAAATGGGCAAGCGTAAGGATCTGAGCGACTTTGACAAGGGTCAAATTGTGATGGCTAGACGACTGGGTCAAAACTGCTGCCCCTATGGGGTGTTCCCGGGCTGCAGTGGTCAGTACCTATCAAAAGTGGTCCAAGGAAGGAAAAGCCTTGAACCGGTGACAAGGTAATGGGCAGACAAGGCTCACTGATGCACGTGGGGAGCGAAGGCTGGCCCGTGTGTTCTGATCCAACAGACGAGCTACTGTAGCTCAAATTGCTGAAAATGGTAATGCTGGTGCTGATAGAAAGGTGTCAGAACACACAGTGCATCGCAGTTTGTTGCATAAAGTGCTGCGTAGCCGCAGACCAGTCAGGGTGCCAATGCTGACCCCTGTACACTGCCGAAAGCGCCTACAATGGGTATGTGAGCATCTGAACTGGACCACAGAGTAGTGGAAGAAGTTGGCCTGGTCTGATGAATCACATTTTCTTTTACATCACGTGGATGGCCAGGTGCGTGTGCGTCGCTTACCTGGAGAACACATGGCACCAGGATGCACTTTGGGAAGAAGGAAAGCCGACGGAGGCAGTGTGACGCTTTGGGCAATGTTCTGCTGGGAAACCTTGGGTCCTGCCATTCAAGTGGATGTTACTTTGACATGTACCATCTCCCTAAGCATTGTTGCAGACCATGCTTAGGTAGAATGGCAATGTTACAATGGCAATGGTATTCCCTGACGGCATTGGCCTCTTTCACTAGGATAATGCGCCCTGCCACAAAGCAAAAATGGTTCAAGAATGGTTTGAGGAACACAACAACGAGTTCAAGGTGTTGGTCTTGGCCTCCAAATTCCCCAGAACTCAATCCAATCAAGCATCTGTGGGATGTGCTGGACAAACAAGTCTGATCCATGGAGGTCCCACCTCGTATCTTACAGGACTTAAAGGATCTGCTGCTAACGTCTTGGTGCCAGATACCACAGCACACCTTCAGAAGTCTAGTGGAGTCCATGCCTTGACGGGTCAGGGTTGTTTTGGCGGAAAAAGGGGGACCTACACAATATTAGGCACGTGGTCATAATGTTATGGCTGATCGGTGTATATACAGTATGATGTGGCCAGATGCACGGCTGTGCCTGTCCTGTCTTAGGCTGTCCCAGTTTCAAAGGTGGGATCCCCCTTCACTGGCCACATTCCGAGCCCTGTATAAAGGAATGCAGTAGGAGGTACTGTCTACTGTCAATTAAAATTTTGCACAAGCTAAAAGAAAACACCATGTTTCCCCCTTTGAATCCTTAGGGGATTCCACTTCCTCCCATGCTTGACTTCCAGTGACCACCTCGGACCACATCGCTGCAGCCAGCACCATCTATATACACTTCTCAAAACAATTAAGGGAACACTTAAGTCACACATCTGGTCTCAATGACCAAAAGATATTAAAGATCAAAATCATTGTAAAGATTGCAAAACTACTCTCGGTCTGTATGATCAACAGGTAACATTCAAAAGCGACACAGGCGCAAGATGTCACAGTCATCCCTGAGACCTTGTATCAACAACTGACCAAAGACCCACCGCAGTACATACTTAAAGTACTTCAAGGCCCCAGTCAACAATCTCTTAATGTGAAAGGTAAATTCCTGGCTGAATAAGTACATGGGGAACAATCAACTCAACAGGAGATCTACGTGAATCATGGCCTTCGCATGGCACAACTAGGACGCCCAGCTGTCACAGCACTTGGATTGGTCACAAGGACTGAACGGTTTGATCTACACACAGTGTCACTGGATCTGGAACAGGAGATTAAAGAAAAATTCCCCAAACTTTTCCAAGGTATAGGGAAACTGGATGGTGACAACCACATCAAACTCAAACCTGATGCTCAGCCATTCGCGTTGTCCCTGCCCAAACAAGTAGCTCTCCCACTCCAGACAAAGGTCAAACAGGAACTTAGCCGCATGGTGGAGGAAGATATGATCAGGATGGTGTGCTGCCACTGTAGTAGTTCTTGGTTAAGTCCACACAGTTGCTATGCAAATCTGTGTGGACTTAACCAACCTAAACGAAAGCGTCTGCAAGGAACTACATGTGCTACCATGTGTCGAACACAGACTAGGCCAGTTGAAATATGCCATGATATTTTCCAAGCTAGATGCACAATCAGTATTCAGGCAAATCCCCTTGTCAATAGATTCTGAAAAACTCACTACGTTCATCACCCCCTTTGGCAAAATACTTCTTTCAGAGGCTCCCGTTTGGAATCACATCGGCCCCAGAGCATTTCCAGCGCAGAATGTCACAATGGTTGGAGAGCCTTGATGGTGTCGCCTGCCAAATGGACGACATACTAGTGTATGAGGTATCCCTAGACGAACATGACAAAAGGTTGTTTGCTGTTCTTCAGTGCCTCGAACAGACAGAACTAACATTGAACAAGAAATGTGAGTTCTCTAAACAGCAAGTGAAAATCCTGGGCCAGATCATCAACAGAAATGGTGTCCAAGCCGACCCAGACAAGGTCGCAGCAGTTGCCTAAATGTCAGCCCAAACAAACGTAAGCGAAGTATGGATGTTCTTAGGCATCGTCAACCACCTGGGGAAAAACATCCCTCACCTCGCAGAGATGTCCAGACCTCTCAGAGAGCTACTGAACAAGAACAACTCATGGATCTGGGGCCCCCAGCAAGCCCAGGTATTCAATGACATTAAGAGTGCCCTCACACCAACTCCTGGATTAGCACTCTACGACCCTGTGGCAGAAACCAAGGTCTCAGCTTATGCCTTCTCCTACAGGCTTGGAGCTGTTCTGCTACAGAGGAAAAGCGACACTGATTGGCGCCCCATTGCATACGCTTCCCGGGCTCTCTCTAGCGTCAGTGATACACACATATCGAGAAAGAAGCCCTTGTCATCACATGGCTTTGTGAGTGCTTCAGAGACTTCTTAATAAGTCTCACATTTCAAGTTGACACTGACCATAAGCCCCTCCTCTCACAACTTGGCTCAAAGAGGCTGAATGAACTCCCTCCAAGGGACCAATGTTTTAGAATGAGACTCATGCACTTCAAATTCTCCATTACTCATGTGCTTGGTAAGAGCCTTGCCACAGCTGACACACTGTCCAGAGCACCCGTACTCATAAACCCTTCCACAGAGAACCGGCACAACCAATCTGAGGAACAGCTAGTTGAAGGGTATGTGCACGCTATCCTCTCTGCCCTTCCTATTACTGTGAGAGTTACAACATGAACAGGAAGCCAACAAGCTCCTCAGCATGGTGAGGTAGTATTGTGAACAAGGCTGGCCAGCTGCCTCCAGTGACCTCACTGTGGCACAAGGTCTACTGCTAAAAGGCACAAGAATGGTGATTCCCTCCAAAATGTAGGAAGCCATTCTTAACCGGTTACATGAGGGCCACCAGGGCATCATCAATTGGGGTAAACCAAGTGGCGTGGCAGGGCAGGTCCGGAAATCTAGGAAAGGTAGGTGAAGTCCCAGGGCAGGAATGTTGAGGTGACTTAATGATTCGGCAGGGACGGGACGTCAGGAGTCCTCCTAAATATTGCTGTTGATTAGTAGGGCAGGAACAGGTGGGTGATTGTGGATAGGGAGCAGCTGGGCATAGAAAACACCTCGGTGCAGACGTCCCGCCCCCTCTCCCATTGCCCGGGAGACTAGAACAGACAGACAACAAACACACAGACAGAATCAAGCGCACGGGAGAAACTCATTCAGCAACGAGACCAACGAAAAACACAAAACACACACGTCACGGAGGAGGGGTCGTGACAATCAGAGCATCTGGAATGTTTGTGTGTGATCATTATGATCATGGATCAGTGTTACTGATTGAGGAGCCTTATGGCCTGAGGGAAAAAACTGTTTTTGAGTCTGGAAGTGCATGCTCCGATGCTCCGTCTACCAGACGGCAGCAGTGTGACCAGACCATAGCCTGGGTGGCTGTGATCTTTGATGATGTTCCGTGCTTTCCTCAGGCATCGTGTATGGTAGATGCCTTGCACGGAGGGGAGATGGCAGTCGATGATGTGCTTCATAGACTTTAGAACTCTCTGGAGGGACTCTCTCCACTTCAGCTCCATTGATGTTGTCGTCCTCCCGCCGCTTCCTGAAGTCCACGATCATCTCTTTTAACTAAAATCACCCAATGCTTCCAGAAGTTGTCCTTGTCCCAAACAGGGACACAACAACCCCCCCCCC